>VMDO01017702.1:0-44159 GCA_007922755.1 Pedetes capensis
AGACGAAGGTGCGTCTGACTCATGCCATGGTATTTTCAGTGGCATCATATGGTTGTGAAAGCTGGACATTGAACAAGAGAGACAGAAAAAGGATTGATGCTTTTGAATTGTGGTGCTGGAGACGTCTATTGAATATACCATGGACTGCCAAAAGAACCAACAGATCTGTCCTAGAAGAAGTACAACCAGAGTGCTCCTTCGAAGCAAGAATGGCCAAACTGCATCTTACATATTTCGGACATGTAGTCAGGAGAGAACAATCCCTGGAGAAGGACATCATGTTTGGAAGAGTGGCAGGTCAACACAAAAGAGGAAAACCCTCCACCAGATGGATTGACACAGTGTCTGCAACAATGGGCTTAAACATAAATAAGATTGTTTGCCTGGCACAGAATCGGCAAGTGTTTCGATCTGCTGAACATAGGGTTGCTATGAGTCGGACTCGACTCGACGACACCTAACAACAACAACAACAACATTCTATTCCACTGGTTTCAGTTTCTGTTCTAGTACAATGCTGGTTTTTTATTAAGGCTCTTTAATTATAATTTGAAATCAAGTATTGTGATACCTCCAGAATTGCTGTTTTTGTTCCGGACTGCTTTTGGTATTTGGAGTCTAAAGGATTTCTTAAATGAGATCTAAACCATGAAGGAAAAAAATTATAAATTATACTATAATAAGGTTAAGTTCTTTTCATCAAAAGATACTATCAGTAGGTACTTAGTATTGTTCTAAGCATTGATACTTTGTTAGTTCAGAATGCCATAACAACATACCATAGATTGGATGGCTAAAGCATTAGAAATTATTTCTGAAAGTTCTAGAAACTGGAAGTCAGAGATCAGAGTGCTAGAATGACTGGATTCTGGTGAGGGCTTTCTTCGTGGCTTGCAGTTGTCTGCCTTCTTGCTAATAGCAGAGGGAGGGGGGAGAGAGAAAGGGAAAGAGAGAGAGAACAGCAGAGTTCTAGTATGTCTTCTTACAAAAACACTAATCACTAATGTCATCATGAGGCCCCCTAATCATTGCTTTATCTAATCCTAATTACAACCCAAAGGCTCCATCTCACATTAGTGGTTAGAGGTTCAACATATGAAGAGTAGAGGGAGGGACACAAACATTTACCTATCACAGACACAATAGGGAAAGTGAAAAGTTAAGCCAGAAACTTTGAAGGATAACTGCAATATAAATAACTGATTGGGATCCTAAATAAAGGATTAGTACCCACAATACATAAAGAACTTCTGTAAATCAATAAGAAAAACTCAAGTAACTAGATAGAATAATGTGCAAAAGATACAGACAATCATTGCAAAGGAATGGTATCAATTCAACCTATGAAAATACTCTCAGCTTCATTAATAACAAAGAAATCTAAACTGAGATTACTCTGAGTAGGTTAGCAGAAGTTAGGAAATACAGCAATAATAGTGACAAGAATGCTGCCTATGAGGCTAAATTTGATAGTTATATTTGATATTATAAACTTAAGCATGCTCATAACTACAATCTAGCAATTTAACTCCTAGGTATATGTACTAGAAAAACCAGAAAACTTGTTCTAGAATATTCATAGAGGTGTTCTTCATAATAGCAAAAACAATGGAAATAATCAAAATGTTCAAGAACAGATTGTATTAATTATATGTTGATACAATAGATTTAAAATCGAATGAACATAAGCTATAGATGATAGTAGGAATAAAATTTTGAAAACATAACCTGAGTGGGAAAAATATTCTATAAAGCTCAGAAATAATCAAAATTGAACAGTATGCTGCCAAAGTTAATATATATATATTTGTTGTTAGGTGTCGTGGAGTTGGTGTCTGACTCAACTAATTGTGACCCTATGTGCAACAAACAAAACACTATTGCCATGCTTCTCTGCTATTCATAGGGTTTTCAATGGCAGATTGTTTTTTGGGAGTAGGTTGCTGGGTCCTTCCTTCTCCCCAGCCTACGACACCTGGTGTGTTCCTAGGCAGTCTCCCTTCCAAGTACTAACCAGGACCAACCCTGCTTGCCTTCTGAGATCTAATAGGATCAGAGGCCACCATGGCATGGCTATATATATGTATGTATGTGTGTATATATATATATATATATGTGTGTGTATGTATGTATGTATATACATATATATGTATATATGTATATATATGTATATATATGTATGTGTGTATATATATGTATGTATGTATATATATATATATATGTGCATGTCATATATATATATGACATTTATTACTAATGTGAACACAAACAAAGGAAAGATAGACATAAGCTTCAGGATCATTTATCTGGTTAGGATAGAGAAGGGGTTGCCCAGGAAAAGAAGGAAAAGATCCTAGAGGGACACAGCTTCAACACCATTGGCAATATTCTATTTCTTCAACTTAGTTTTGATTCTATGATTATGCATCAAATCTTATGTATGTATTGCATGTAATCCTTTTTTGTAACTAATACTACATAGAAAAACTTAAAGAAAAAATATCCAAATTCAGCCACTGAAAACCCTATGAATAGGAGAAAAGCACTGACAATAACATTCGGCATGGCACAGTGTCAAATAATGTTTCATTCTGTGGCACATAGAGTCGCTAAGAGTCAGACCGGACTGGATAGCACCTAACAACAACAATCACATTCTTTGCATTAAAGCATCAATACTTAGGGTTTACTTTGATACTTTGCAAAGCCTTAATTCTCTACATTTATTATTTAGTTTTTTAAAATAATTAGTTTTAAATATTAGTTTTCTATCTCAAGATAACAAATCACAACAAACTTCATGGCCTAAAATAACATCCATTTGTTAGCTCATAGCTCTGAAGGTCAGAAGTCCAATCACAATGTGACTGAGTTCTTTGCTAAGGATTTCCTAGAGCTGAAATGAAGGTGTTAGCTGAGCTGCCTATCTTTCTATGGGCTCTGGGAAAAATCTGCTTCCAAATCACTGAGGTTCTTGTGATTGTAGAACTGAGGGCCACATTTATTGGCTGCCTATCAGGTAAAGGTCATTCTTACTTTTTGGACATTTCCCATATCTTCAAAGCCAACAAAGAATCTTCCTCACATGAAATCTTGCTCACCCTGCAAATCTCCTTCCAGAAAGAGCTTAGTCCCTTTACAAGCTCATCTTATTGGGTCAGGTCCACCTATGTAATCTCCTTATTTTTAAGGCCAATTGATTTGGTACTTACATCTGCAAAATCCCCTAACAGTCGCACCTAGATTCATGTTTGACTGAATACCTGGAAGAGTGAGGTGTCAACATTAGAAACCACAAATCTTGGGAGTCATCTTATAACTCCACCTATCACAGTTACCTAATTAATCAAGCTCAATTCATTTAATATTTCCTCCCCTTGTCACTTTTTTATGCCACTTTTATCATATTATAATCATTATTTTATATTTATATTAAGGTCCTGTTTCTAAACCATTTATGTTTTTGCATTTATCAGTTTATCTATTCTGGTACCATTTTCATGCAATTATTTTTAATTACAATATTTAGGAGGTATTTTAATATCTGATATGGCAAGTTTGTGCTTTTCCATATTTTTGTTGCATTGTATTTCATGTTCTCTGCAAATTAAAAAATAAAAATAAAATGAAATAATCTTTCTGGAATTTTTACTGAAATGCTATCTTTTACAGAGTTCAGACATTAAACATAACAAAACTGGAATTTAATTGGAACTGAATTTGGAAACAATTGATATTTGTATGAATCCAAACTCTTTCCATTGCTGGTGACTAAATTTTTCCGCGTGTTTCAGTTCAATCTCTTTTCTTTTAATCTTTGAATACAGTCACACCCTGAGGTAGTGGGGCTTACTGTCTCAACACATAAGTATGAGGGAAAGGGTACATTTCAGCCCACAGCAATCACAAATGCATTTTTAAGTATATAGAAATAATGATATAACTATATTAAAAGGTAAGAGGAAAGGAAAGTAAATAGTTTTATAAAGCCTAAAACTGAAATCAGTTAATGTTATTGTTAGGTGCCGTCGAGTCGGTATCCGACTCATAGCGACCCTCTGTACAACAGGGGAAACACTATTGTCAGTGCTTCTCTGCTGTTCATAGGGTTTTCAATGGCAGACTGATTTTTAGGAGGGGATTGCCAGGTCCTTCTCCCAAGCCTACAGCTTCTGGTGTTCCCAGGTGGTCTCCCATCCAGGTACTAACCAGGCCCGACCCTGCTTAGCTTCCGAGATCTGACGGGATCAGATGCCACAGGGCTACGGCTGCAGGCGAAATCAGTTAATAGTGGTAAACATTTTCTTTAGAGATATAGAGTTCATTGAAGTCTCCTGCATATAATTGTGCAAGTTGTTTGGGGTATAATCAAATACAGCAGTTCTGGCTGACTATAAAAATAACTATCAATACTAACAATTTAAAAAGTTAAAAGTAGTTTTCTCTGGGAACAAGACTGGACTTGAAGAAGAGAGAGACTTGTTTTTTCATTAGAAACTACTTTGTACTAGATTATTCTTAAATCATATGTGTATATTACTCTGGGGTTGGGATTTAGCTCAGAGTGTCACTCTGTAGTCTCTGAGGTCCGGGGTTTGATTCCCAGCACCGCAAAAATGGGAGAAGGATATGGCAGTCCACTCCCAAATCAATCCCAAAACAATTAGCCATTGAAAACCCTATAAGGGTCGCTACGAGTCAGACATGACTCGACGGTACCTAACAACAACAACATATTACTCTAATTAAAAATATTTCGAACTCCAACTTAATAAAGTAAAAAAAAAAATTTCACTTAATTTTTTGCCTTTTCTTTCCCTACTGCTGCCCTATTTCCAAATCTTATTATCATTGGAATGGACAATACCAAAGACTTCTAGATGTTTTCCCTGGCTCCAGTCTCCTCACTTTATAACATGTCTAGAATATTCTATCTCAAATAAAAACACAGCCATGTCACTCTCGTGCTGAAGATATTTCAGACAACGGCCCCCTGCATACTGTTGCTTCACCTGGGAGATGAAATCTGCTGTGTAAATTTTGCATTAGTGTAACACCATCAGCTAACTGTGGGAAAGGGAGTTTTTTGTTGTTGTTGTTGCTTTGTTTTGTTTCACCCAGTTTCAGAGGCTCTTGGTACTCTTTCTCGGGGCACGTGCCAGCACAGTACATCATGGAAGGTGCATGGGGCTGACGAGGCCTGTTCACCTCATGGCAGTGGAGAAGCAAAGAGAAGGAAAGGGCCTGGGGTCCCAATGCCCACTTCAAGGACATGGCCCCAGGGACCTAGCTTCCTCCCATTAGGCCCCACTTCCTAAAGGTTCTGCTACTACTCAAGGGAGCCACACGCTGGTGACCAATCCATAAATACATTGGGGGGGGGGGGGACACTGATCCACACCAGAGCACTCACCTGCCTCTCCAGTCTCTTCTCTGGTAACTCCATTATTTTCACTTTATGTATGCCAAAAGTAACTAAATGAGGTTTTCCACATTCATCCTACTGCATCTGCCTTTAATCTGATACTATCTGGCTGAAATTCTATTTCCTCTTCTAAATTAAACATTTCCTCCCCAACCTAATTTCCTTTGTTTGGCTTACCACCTTCTTCTCATACCTTACCCCAAGGTCAATGAATTTAGACAGTTCATAAAGGACTTGGTTTCCCTCTGTCCTTTGGAGATCTCTGTGCTTGGGGTTGAATTTCTTCACAAACTTCATGCTATTGCAAGATGGTTGTAGCAGACATAATGGCAAAGAGCAGGAGTCTCTTTCCAAATCTCGTTGTATTTCAGAGTCCTGACTAGGTAACATGCCTACTATTGAGCCAATCAGAAGGGCTGGAGAAGTGCAGTGATCTGATTGGCCAGTATTGGGCCATCTGCTGAATTCTGCCTACAGGATGGAGTCAGTTCCATCCAGATAAATTGAGAACAGAGGAAGAGATGTTGTTGTTGCTCTTAAGTGCTGTCAAGTCAGGTGCCACTCATAGTCACCTTATGTACCACAGAACAAAACACTGACATTGTGCCAGGCACATAGATCTTATTTATGTTTAAGCCCATTGTTGCAGACACTGTGTCAATGCATCCAGTTGAGAGTCTTTCTTTTTACCGTTGATGAGCCACTCTCCCAAACATGATGTCCTTCTCCAGGGATTGGTCCCTCCTGACTAAATGTCAGAAATATATAAGACACAGTCTAGTCACCCTTGCTTCCAAGGAACACTCTGCTTGCACTTCTTTTAGGATGGATCTTTTCATTCTTTTGTGAGTCCATGGTATATTCAATATTTGTCTCTACCACTGTAATTCCAAAGCATCAATTTTTCTCCTGCCTCCCTTATGCAATATCCAGCTTTCACAACCATATGATGTGACTGAAAATATCATGGTATGAGTCAGGCATACCTTCGTCTTCAATGTGACATCTTTACTTTTCAACACTTTAAAGAGATCTTTTGCAATAGCTTTTCCCAATGCAATGTATCTTTTGATTTCTTGACTGGTACTTCCACAGGTGTTGATTGCAAAACCAGCTAAGCAAAATCTTGGACAACCTTAATCTTTTCTCCATTTACCATGAAGTTGTGTACTGACTTAGTTGCAAGGATTTGTCTTTTTGATGTTGAAGCACAATCCATACTGAAGGCTGTGTTCTTTGATCTGCATCAGTAAATGTTTCAAATCTTCTTCACTTTCAGCAAGCAGAGTTGTGTCATCTGCATAACACAGGTTGGTGGAGCTTTCCACCAATCATGATGTTATGTTCTAATTCATAAAGTCCAGCTTCTCAGACTATTTGCTCAGCATAGAGATTGAAGAGGTATGATGAAAGGATACATCTGTGATATACAACTTTCCTTACTTTAAACCAAGTAGTGTTTCCTTGTTCTGTTCCAACAACTCCTTCCTTGTCCATGTACAGGTTCCTCATGATTACAATTAGGTGCTCTGGTATTCCCATTCTTTGCAGTGTTATCTATAACTTGTTATGATCCACACAGTCAAATGACTTTGCATAGTCAATAAAACCTCTTTCTGGTATTCTCTTCTTTAGGCTAATATCCATTTGACATCAGCAGTGGTGTCCCTGATTCCATATCCTCTTCAGAATCCAGTTTGATTTTCTGGCATTTCCCTGTCTATATACTGCTACAGTACCTTTTGAATGATCTTTAGCAAACTTTTGCTTGCATGTGATATTAATGATATTGTTTGATAATTTCCACATTTGGTTGGATCCCGTTCTTGGCAATAGGCACAAGTATAGATCTCTTTCAGTCAGTTGGCCAGGTAGCTGTTTTCCAAATCTGTTGGCATAAACAAGTCAGCACCTCCAGTGCTGCATGTGTTTGTTAAAACATCTCTATTGGTATTCCACCAATTCCTGTCATCCTGTGTCTTGCCAATTCCTTCAAGTCAGCTTCCACTTCTTCCTTCAGTACCATTGGTTCCTAATCATATGTAACCTCTTGAAATAGTTGGCATCCACCAATTCTTTTTTGTATAATGACTCAGTATATTCCTTCCATCTTCTTTGATGCTTCCTGTGTTGTTTAATATTTTCCCTGTAGAATCCTTCCCTATTGCCACTCGAGGCTTGAATTTTTTCTTCAATTCCTTAAGATTGAGAAAAGCAGCATGTTCTTCCCTTTTGGTTTTTTTACTTCCAGCTCTTTGCACATGTCATTAAAATATTTGATTTTGTCTTCTCATGCTTCCCTTTGAAATCTGCTTTGTTCTTTAACTTTGTCATATCTTGCTCTTACTTTAGCAGCTTGATATTCAAGGGCAAGTTTCAGAGTCTCTTTTGACATGTATTTTGGTCTTTTCATTTTTCTTGTGTTTTTAATAACCTTTTGCTTTTCTCGTGAATGACATCTTTGATGTCATGCCACAAGTCTTCTGGTTTCCTACCATTAGTGTCTGATGCATCAAAACCTGTTCTTGAGGTGTTCTATGAACTGAGGTCAGATGTACTCAAAGTCATACCTAAGATCTCATATGCTTTTTCTAGTTTTCCTCAGTTTCAGTTTGAACCTACATATGAGGAGTAGATAGTCTGATCTACAATCAGCACGTGATCTTGTTCTGACTTTTCATATTGAGCTTTTTCATTGTCTTTTTCCACAAACATAGTCAATTTGGTTCCTGTATGTTCCATCTGGTGACCAACTTATGTTGGTGAAAAAAATGTATTTGCAACAATAAGTCATTGGTCTAACAAAATTCTATCATGCAATCTCCAACATCTTTTCTGTCACCACAGCCATATTTTCCAACTACTGAGCCTTTCTTTTTGTTTCCAACTTTTGCATTCCACTTAACAGTAAATATTATTGTTGTTGTTAGGTGCCGTCAAGTCGTGTCCAACTCATAGCGACCCTCATAGGGTTTTCAATGGCAGATTGTTTGGGGATTGCCTTGGGAGTGGGTTGCCACGTCCTTCTCCCATTTTTGGGGTGCTGGGAATTGAACTCTTTACCTCAGAGACTGTAGAGTGGTGCTCTACCAACTGAGCTAAATCCCAGCCCCCTACCAGTAAATATTAGTACACCCTGATTACAGTTTGATCTTTTCCAGATTGCAGAAGGTGATAAAAATCTTCCTTGTCTTCATTTGTGGCCTTAGTGGTACTTGAGTAAATCTGAATAATTGTCATATTAACTGGCCTTCCTTCTATGCATATAGATATTATTCTATCCCTGACAGCATTGTACTTCAGGACAGATCTCAAGATGCCTTTTTTTTATTATGAATGCAACCCCATTTCTCTTTAATCTGTCATTCCCAGCATAGTAGATCATATGATAATCTGATTCAAAATGGCCCATGCCAGTCCATTTTAGCTCACTGATGCCTAGTATATTGATGCTTATGCACTCCATTTCCCTTTGGTATATTTCTAATGTTCCTAGATTCATACTATGTACATTCCATGTTCCAATTATTAGTATATGTTTACTATGTTTACAAACAAAATGAGGAGTTGTTCCTCCTCATTTTGAGTCTTGCCGTATCAGCAAATGGAGGTCCCTGGGGCTTTACTCCATTTCCATCATTAAAGTAGACTCTACTTTGGGGAGGCAACTCTTCCCCAGTCATCTTTTGAACATCTTCCAATCCGGGGGGGGGGGGTCTCATTTTCCAGCACTATGTCTCACAGTGTTTCTCTGCTAATCATAGGATTTTCAAGAGCTAATTGTTTCGGGAGTGGACTGCCAGGTCCTACTCCCTAGTCTGTCTTGGTCAGGAAGCTCAGCTGAAACCTGTCCACCATGAGTGATCTGCTCATATCTAAAGTGCTGGCAGCATAGCTTTCAGCCTCATAGCAACACACAAGAAGAGGAAATAGTCTTTTGAAAAATTTCAAAGTGCAGTTTCCAAAAAGAAAGCCAACAAATTCTGTGCAACAGAACTATAGACAGGCACTATGATCACAGAGCAGATTCTGTGTCTTGTCTCTGAAGATCCAGTACCTAGTTGTGTTACTTAAGCTCTTCATTGCTATGACAAATACCTGAGAGAAACAAAAGGAAGAAACTTATTTTGATTTACAGTTTCACATGTTTCAGTCCACGGTTGTGAGCCTGAGGTAAGGCAAAGCATCACAACAGCAGAAATATGTGCAGAGGATGCTTCTTAACTCACGGCTGGCAGGAAGCAAAAAGAGAGTGAGAGCAAGAGCTCCCACATGTGTGTGCGCACACATGAATGAGAGAGAGATGGAGAGAGATAAAGTGAGCATGCTTGTGTTAGCAGGCTTTCTTCTTCTGTTTTCCTTCCCTCCAGGCCTCCACCCTACTGGGTTGTGCAATCCACATTCAGGTTAAGTCTTCCCTGTCAGTTGCTGTCCCACATGCCAGTCATCTCTAGAAACGCTCTGACCAAATGGAGTGTGCTTTACTAATCTCCTACGCATCTCTCAACCTAATCAAGGACACAATCAAAAGTAATCATCACACTAGTGTAGCACTCAACCAACATTGTTGTTGTTGTTAGGTGCCGTGGAGTCGGTATCCGATTCATAGCGACCCTCATAGGGTTTTCAATGACTGACTGTTTCGGAATTGACTTGGGAGTGGATTGCCAGGTCCTTCTCCCATTTTTGTGGTGCTGGGAATTGAACTCAGGACCTCAGAGACTGCAGCGCAGTGCTCTACCAACTGAGCTAAATCCCAGCCCCCAACCAACATTAGTTACTTGCTGAACTTTTATGTGTACAGGTGTTGCTTTCTGCCTAAAATATATTTTATGATTAAGCTAAAATATATTTTATGATTAAGCGTACATCCTAAGTATTGACATTTTGACATTAAATCACCCAGGGTATACAAATGTGACTTGTCTATGTCTGTGAAGATGAACAGGGTTTTTGTAGTTGTATATAAATTCTAATCAGACTAAATTTGCAAAATAAAATCCTGTCACATTTTAATATATGCTGTAGTTTTGTTTGAACTGAGAAAATCATAAAAAAGCCACCCCAAAGAACTTGACATTTTGAAGTGCTTTTCATTTTAGTGTTTTAATCTTTCTTAACTTAAGGAGTGCTTGGAAACTAATGCTTTAAATGAAAAATGCTGCTTCAGCAATAAGTTTTACATAATTCCCAAAGTACCAAAATAAACTCCTAGATCCATGGAATCATGAAAAAAATTCTTGTTCTTTAAATGTACAAAAAAGCACATCTGAGGATTAATTCTCAAAAGTAAGTGCATGCAAACCAGGCTTCTTTGAGGAATAAAGATGTGCTAGCAGGTACTCTACTTAGCACTTGAGATTCTCCCAAAAGCATGATGCAACTATTTCATTAGCTGCATATGGGTAACTTGATTCTTCTCACTCTCCCTAGCCTTTGTAGAATCTATCTGGGCAGCTATTTAATGCTACCAAGCCAAATTCTTTCTTCACTTATTCCTGCCAAGTAGTACCATAATTGTCATCAAGATGTGATCATCTGTTTCATATTGCATTAACTCATGCTGAATGAAAGCATGAGTTTGATTTGCCATTTTATTCAGCTCTTATTCTTAAAAAGTAGAAAATATGTGAACACTTCTTCTTATTCCTTTTTCCAAATTGTAAGACTATGAATAAATTAGCATGATCATATTTGAAAGTCAAGTGGAATAGAAAAAGAAGGTTTTTAAGACTGCAAATTAGTTGAAGAAGGGAGAAAAGGAGGACTTTACTTAGTAGTCTATAAAAGCTTTCACAGCCCAGAACTGCTCTGCCCAATAGAGTATTCTCTGTTCACTGTGACTATGAAATGGGGCTAATCTGAATTGAAATGTGTTATAAGTATAATAAGCACATAGAATTTCAAGTACTATAGGAAAAAATATTCCACAAATAACTTTTATATTGACTATATGTTGAAGTGATAATGTTTTAGATATATGACATTAAATAAAACATTTAAAAATTAATTTCACTTCTACTTTTTAAAAGTGGCTATTAAAATTTAAAACTCCACATATGGCTTATGTTTGTGTTCTACATTATATTTCAGTTGAATACTACTGATATATAATTTACAGTGCCCAGTGTTTACAGATGAAGTATAAGATATAGGAAATCATATTTAGTAAGCATTTTCTATGCTATTCTCTCCCCCACATATGTCAGATTTTTATGCTGTGGGGGCTTGCATGTTGCTATGATTCTGAAATCTTTGCCACCTGTATTTCAGATATCAGCAGGGCCACTCATGGTGGATAGGTTTCTGCTGAGCTTCCAGACTAAGATAGACTAGGGAAAAGGACATGAAAGCCCACTCCCAAAACAATTAGCCATTGAAAACCCTATAAATATCGGAGCATCACTGTCCAATATAGTGCCAGAAAATGAGCCCCCAGGCTGGAAGGCATTCGAGAAACAATTGGGGAAGAGTTGCCTCCTCAAAGTAAAGTCAACCTTAATGATGGGAGTGGAATGAGGGGCCTGGGACCTCCTTTTGCTGATGTGGCATGACTCAAAAGGAGAAGAAAGATACTGTCTGAAACAATGGGCTCAAACATCAAAAGATCATGTGCATGGCACAGTGTTGGGTAGTGTTTCGTTCTGCTGTACTTAAGGTTGCTATGAGTTGGATTCAACTCAACATGACCTAACAATAACAAAAACATGTTATTCTCTATTTTAGGAAGCTTGTTTGGAGGCATATTTATCTCTCAAATAGATCAGGGTGAAGTGATGAATTTTTAAAATAATTTGTTTTTTCTTGTCTTGGTACCTATACTTGTTTTTTGTGTTTTTTTGTTTGTTTCTTTGTTTTTGTTTGTTTGTTTTGTAATAGTTCCCTAGTGTTTTTTTTGTGTGTAATAAACTCTCCTTTTGAGTCCATGTGATTTGAATAAGGCCAACCCATGATTCCGGAGTATAACATGTGAGTCAGGCCTAACTAATTAGAATATTCTATCTCCCTGGTCACAATAATTGACTCAGGAAATTGATAAAAGTGATCAACTGAGTTAGCTCTGACATTTTGAGTCATTACTAGGAAAGGCATGTTGCTAATCTGGGGGATTAAGTGTGTAACTACTCACGGCCACCTTTGCCAGCACAGGAGGGTTTCTGATGTGAGAAGGGAAACAACCAAGAAAAGCAGAAGATACAGGGAAGAATATGTTCTTTTTGAGGGCCAGCGTCCATTCTGTGACTCAAGGTACCACCTGGCATTTATTTCAGAATTGTAATAAATTTCCTTCTTTGATCAAACAAGTTTTAATTTCTGTCCTTCAAAACAAAGAAATATGATTAATATAAAGGAATCAACACATTTAAGTAAACAATATTCATTTATATAATTCAACAAACATCCACAGAGTTTGCATATGTTTAAGCAACTGCATTGGGTGCTGGTGGAGGAAGGCATAAAGTTGTTGATTACTGCCACTTATTCATTCATGCATTTAATAAGCACTCATTGAGATCCTTTTGTGCCAGATACTATCACAGACATTGGAGGAAAAAAGATAAAAATGGAAAGTCACAGACATTGAGGATCTTTCTATTTTCTAAATTACCTGCATATGGTTTCTAGGTGAGGTCCAGTCAGGTCTAACTTATAGCAACCCTATGTACAACAGAATGAAACACTACCCAATACTGTGCTGTGTCCGGCACTGTCATTGCTCCTCTGCTGCTCCCAGGGTTTTCAATGGCTCATTGTTTTAGGAGTGAGCCACCAGATCCTTCTCTCATTTTGAGGGTGCTGAGAATGGAACGTAGGGCCATAGACAACACAGAGCAGCATTCTACCAATTAAGCTAAACCACAGCCCACAATTACCTACATACCTATTGCTAATTAGTCTTGCTCTCCTCGATGCCCTTCCACTTTTCAATTCCCCACAGGTCAAACCTGTTATATAATTTCTGCTCTATTTCATCACAGGAAATTCTTTCTTGGACCCTTCCATCATCCTATTTACTTCTGGAATTGTTGCTTTCCAGGTCTGCTGTCGGCTCTCATCTGTGTCCTCCCTTCCTCAATTTAGGAATTCTTTGCCTTTTCTTTCATGTTGGAGCCCCATTTCCTGGATCACTTGTCCCTTAGTTATAAGAAAGTATATCCTCCACTAGTATCCTGAAAAGGGATATATGGGAAAACAATGTTTTAAGATCTTGCAAGTCTGAAAATCCATTCTTGTCACATACTTCTAGAATTCTAGGTTGGAGATCGTTTTCAATTATAACTTTGAAGATATCATTCTTGTCATCTGTTGAGATACTCAGTGCTCTTTTGATTCCTTATCCATTGCACATGGTCTATTTTTCCCTCTCTGGAAGTTTCTAGAATCTTCATTTGTAGGGTCCTGAAATTTTATGATTATGTCTTAGAATGAAACTATTTAATCTGAAGTCTCATTTCTCTCAGTTCTGGGAACTTTTCTTTTAGTATTCCCTGATAATACCTTCCCCTCAGTTTGCTTACTATCTTTATAAAACTCATGTCAATCAGATGTTGGACTTCCTGTATTGATCTTGAGTTTTTCTTATCTCCTATGATCTGTTCCCATATCCTTTTCCTAATATTACTTCAAAGAAATCTCCTCATCTTTATCTCTCAACACTTCATTTGAATTCTGTTTTAATTTAATCTGACACATTTTTTAACTTCCAAAATCTCTTTTGTGATTTCTCTTCATCCTCTGCTTCTATAGCATCTTCTTCCAAAAGAATTCTTGTTTTAATAATGCAATATATTCACTTAACTCTCTAAAGATACAAATTATAATACATTGGAAGTTTTCTTCTGCTCTCTGCAATGTTAGTGCTTTTCTCTGAATTCCTTTTATGTGTTTGTTTTGGTCTCTCTCTGTGTGACTTTCAATTTGGATGCTTTCTGCAAATGTCAATGTATATGTCCAAGTGAAGCCCTTAAATGTTTATGGGAAGTTCTGTGTAAGTGAGTGTGGATGACAAGTGGGCTTTATTGAAGTGTGATCAAGCAGAAGGCAGCTTTTCATCAGGGGGACGTTCAAATGTCAGTATCTGTAAGTCTTTTTCTCTGAGCCTATGGAGTCTTTCTTCAGAAGGGTCTCCAGTGTCCTGCTGAAAGATACAAATCTAGTTAAAGGAGTCCCATCCCATGAACAACGTAGTGAAAATTCAGCAAACTTTTACTTAGTAATCTGTGTTCAATCTACATTAGTCTCAGCCTCTATTATGCTTGATGTCCTCAAGTCTATAAAATTCCTGTCCAGTTTTTCCACAGAATAAATTTCATGTAGAGGTTGGGAAAAAATGTTTCACTGAATGTACTATAGATAAAAGCTGGAGGAGGAAATGGTTCCATCATCTCCTTGCACAATACCTCAACCAACCCCTAGGCTTTTGGTTCTTCCTCTCTTTTCTTCTGCTTTGCAATTGTTCTATTTCCTGAGATCCCTGGAGAAACAGAGATGGGAAAAGACTGAGGATAATTTAAACAGTTAAAGAGTTTTATGTGCAGATTTCTTTTGCTTTCAAGTTTCATGTTTACACTTTAAGAACTAGCATATAAGAATGAAATCAGGAGTCAGGTGCCCTAGCACATGCCTGCCATCCCAGCGACTGGGGAAGTTGAGGCAGGAGATTTGCAGACTCAAGGCTGAAGCAGACTGTACAACTTAGCAAGACCTTGTCTCAAAAATAAAAAGGTGAGTCGGGAGCGGTGGCTCGGGAGGCAGGTGGAGGCGGGAGGATCGCAAGTTCGAGACCAGAGGCAGTCTGCGTAATTTAGCGAGACCCTGTCTCAAAAAGTAAAAAAATGGGCTGGAGGTGGCAGCTCAGTGGTCCAACACTTGCACAGCACACAAGCGTGAGGCCCTGGGTTCAATCCCCAGTACCACAAAAAGTAAAAATAAAAATAAAAATAAAAATAAAAAATAAAAAGGTAAATAAATAAAAAAAGGACTAGGGTTACAGCTCAGTGGTAGAACACTGGCCTAGCATGCACAAGGCCCTGGATCCAATCAAGCACCACAAATAAAAAATAAATAAATAAATAAAAATAAAATCAGTAACTCTGCCTATTGACTTTTAAAATCTATAATTATTGTTGTTATTAGGTGCCATTGAATCAATGTCTGACTCATAGCGACCCTACATACAACAGACATTGTTAGTGCTTCTCTGCTATTCATAAGGTTTTCAATGGCTGTTTTGCAGGGAGTGGGTTGCCTGGTCCTTCTCCCAAGCCTACAGCACCTGGTGTTCCCAGGCAGTCTCCCATCCAAGTACTAACCAGACCTGACCCTGCTTAGCTTCTGAGATCTGACGGGATTGGACACCACAGTTGGTATGGTTGCAGGCAAAGGCTCTCATAGGATTATAATATATTGTTATGTATTATATAACATATATTTAATGTATTGTTGCACATGGGATTATTAATTATAATTTTATCTTATTATAATTTAAATTTTAAAATATTATAAAATTTTGACTAAGTCTGTAGCCACAGCACCCTGGCATCCGATCCTGGCCTGATCTTGGAAGCTAAGCAGCATCTGCCTGCTTAGTCCTTCAATAGAAGACCCAGGGAATACCAAGGAATATCAGGTGCTACAGGCTACAACAAGTTAAAAGGCATGAAAGTTTTACTAAGTTCACATTTTTATTCACATTTCTTCTTTACAAGAGTAAATCATGATATAATGGTATGTCTATTTCACATTTTTTTCTCTGCTATTTATTTGTTGTTAGGTGCCCTTGAGTGCAGTCTAACTCACAGCCACCCTCATAGGGTTTTCAATGGCTGATTGTTTTGGGATTGTTTTGGGAATGGATTATCATGTCCTTCTCCCAATCTATTCTCTAGGTGGATATTAATATGAGTTATTACCAGATTTCATAGTTTAAATAAACCTTTCCTATAGTAATATGTTAAAATAAACCCCTTCTATCCAGTGGATTTTATTTCAGAGTTTTATTATTTGGCCTCTCTACCAGGAAACATACCTGCAGCCATAGCCCTGTGGCATCTGATCCCGTCAGATATCGGAAGCTAAGCCCTGTGGCATCCGATCCCGTCAGATCTCGGTCGGGCCTGGATAGTACTTGGATGGGAGACCGCCTGGGGACACCAGAAGCTGTAGGCTTGGGAGAAGGACCTGGCAACCCCCTCCCAAAAATCAATCTGCCATTGAAAACCCTATGAACAGCAGAGTAGCACTGACAATAGTGTTTCCCCTGTTGTACAGAGGGTCACTATGAGTTGGATACTGACTGACTCGACAGCACCTAACAACAACAACAACCACCACCAGGAAACATAGATATTTTATACTATTTTCATGTCAAAAAAATATTTTCTATATATTGAAACAGGACAAATCCTATTGCTAACAGCATGAAAAACAATTGTCAAATTCATACATTGATCATATTTCTGCTTCTCTAAGCTATATTAGCAAGTAAGATAATATGCTTTATTCATGTAATACATTATACTTTAGCTTGTATCAGGAGTTTCAACATGAAAAAAGGCAAATTGACACTAAGTTCTGGATTTAAATCATAGCCCCTGTAAAATATAATCTTGCCCCCTCTTTCTGTCATTGTCTTGACACCAGAGGTAAAAAACAATTTTGGATTTAGGAGAAAGTCATGAGAATGGATGGGGTGGGGGTGAAACCAGTCCTATATCTTCTGTTTTAAATATCATAATCTGTTACACCTTCATTTTGATTAAACAAAAGTCTCTTTGACACCAACTAAGTGTAGAATGCAGGTATATAGAGATGGCAAATATCCAGCTTTGACTTCACAATCTACAAGGTTGAAGAAAGAAATAATGCATCCACAAATCACTGCAATACACAGAAGAATATGATAAGCCCCATGAGAAAATGGAAGTGTTATAAGAGCACAGAAAATTGTAATCATCATTCAGTTGGGAAGAATTGAACACACTTCATGGGATTAGGACAGTATGGAGAGTCAGACGGGTGGCAGCAAAAAATCCAGTTTGGTAGAATGATAATTTTGTGTGTGTTTCACTGTATTTCCTTAAAGATAATGACATCATCAGTGGTCCCTCCCCTAAATCAGATAAAGTCCAGGTCATTCCAATTCCTTTCTAGGCAGTTTTACCATCTTCTTTTCTATTTTCCAAATAAAAGTTGCAGTTAAATTTGGAAGAAGAAAGATTCAAATTCTAATCCCACCACTAACTTGAAGGGAGATGTTGGACAAGTTATTTCACTTCTCTGAGCCAATTTATATTTCTTCTCTACGAGATGGGGATAATAATAAAAGTATTTATTTTTAAGCTTTTGATAAATGAATTAATAATATATGTGTGTGTGTGTGTGTGTGTGTGTGTGTGGAAAAACTAGTATGTTTTAATATAGCAAAAACAGTCAAGATTAGGAATCAGGAAGTTGGGTATACTACCTACAAGCTGTGTGACCTACATAAGTTGTTTATCCTCTCCAGGCCCCAATTTTCCTGGGGGATTGACCTAGACGATCTGTATTTCCTCAAAACTGTAATAGTCTAGGTAGTGTACATGACATTTTTATTTGACTTTGATACTGAGCCATGAAAATTGGATTAAATTGGATCAAATTGCCATCATTGGGCATCTAATACCTTGAGATTTTATTAAAAGACTGAAAATGAAAGTGGTAATAATACATTAGGCCATGGAGTGATTTCAAATGGACACTAAGAGTAGTGATAGAGCAGCTTCTATGATCATGCCTAGATGCAAGAAAAAGAAGAGAGTAACTGGTATTAAGTACAAGTGCCAAGCTCAAACATGTGTGATTTTATTTTAAAAATTATAAAATATGCTCACTCTAATTTCAGTATTGGTTATTCTGGCAGTCTAGCATCTCAGTCTTCCTGTTGTTGTTGTTAGGTGCCGTAGAGTCGGTATCTAACTCATAGCGACCCTCATAGGGTTTTCAGTGGCTGACTGTTTCGGGATTGCCTTGGGAGTGGATTGCCAGGCCCTTCTCCCATTTTTGCGGTGCTGGGAATTGAACTCGGGGCCTCAAAGACTGCAGCGCAGCACTCTACCCACTGAGCTAAATCCCAGCACTCAGTCTTCTTAGTACAGTAAAAATTGTGTCCAATTATATAAAATTTATTATGGAACTGGTAACAGGACATACCAGTAATGTTTAAAAATACTTTATGGTTGAACTTAACAAAGATCATAAAGAACAAAAATCTGAGAAACTGCCCTGAGATGAGTAACAGAATCAGACCAGCGATTATAGTCATTCTTATGTTCATTAAGGATAGCCCTACTGTAATTGTTGTTAGGTGCCATTGAGTCAGGTCTGACTCATAGTGACCCTATGTACAACAGAATCAAACACTTACTGAAACTGTGCCATCCCTGGCACTATATCAATGCTTCTCTGCCATTCATAGGGTTTTCAATGGCTGATTACTTCAGGAGTGGGCTGCCAGCTCCTTCACCCAAGCCTACAGCACTTAGAATAGGAAAAAGGTAGCCATTATAATCCAAGAATTGAATTTCATAACCATTGTATTTGCTTCCTCTATTATTATTCCCTCTTGAAATTTTTACTTTGTTCCTACAAAATGTACAAAAAAGTGTTGATGGTATTTGGAAATGATTCAAGAACACAAAATTCATCTATTTTAGATATCTTAACTATTTAACTACAGTATTTAGTACAATCAACTCCCGTGGAAGCAGCAGTCAAGAAATCAAAAGACACATTCCATTGTGAAAAGCTGTTGCAAAAGACCTCTCTAAAGTGTTGAAAAGTAAAGATGTCACATTGAAGACAAAGGTGCACCTGACTCATGCCATGGTATTTTCAGTTGCATCATATGGTTGTGAAAGCTGGACGTTGAATAAGGGAGACAGAAGAAGAATTGATGCTTTTGAACTATGGTATTGGAGAAGAATATTGAATATACCTTGGACTGCCAAAAGAACCAAGAGATCTGTCCTAGAAGAAGTGCAAGCAGAGTGTTCCTTGGAAGCAAGGATGGCTAGACTGCATCTTATGTGTTTTGGACATGCTGTGAGGAGGGACCAATCCCTGGAAAAGGACATCATGTTTGGGAGAGAGCAGGTCAATGAAAAAAAGGAAGACCCTCATCGAGATGGATTGACACAGTGTCTGCAACAATGGATTTAAACACAAAACATGTCATGTGCCTGGTACAGAATCAAGGAATGTTTCTTTCTGTTGCACATAGGGTTGCTATGACTCGGACCCTACTTGATGGCACCTGACAACAACAGTTTGTGGAAATGTTTTTCAAACTATTCCAATTTATGTGTATTTTTATATCATGTTGTCCTACCTTATTACCTTAGATTGAGAGTTGACTGGTAAATGGTCCATTAAATTGAATAAATGATTACTTTGTGTTTATTATTATTATTATCATTATTATTGTAGTTATTGTTATTTTGGTTTCTTGAGAGGAAGTCTTGTTATGTAGCCCAAGCTGGCATCAAACTCTCATCAATCCTCCTGCCTCAGCTCTCTAAGATTATAGGCGTGTACAACTAGGCCTGGTTTAATAAACTATTAATTTCCCCAGCAGTTTGGTACTATATTAGAACTCTATAGAAGTGCTTATCAGTTTTAGGTGGATCATAGTGAATTTGGATGATATTTATGGCAGTTTGATTGCAGTAATGACCCCAATTCCTTCACACCTTTCTATAGCCATGCCATTCGTCAGTATCCTCCCACTCAGACTATAGGCTTGTCTGTGTAATTTGCTTTGGCCAGTGGGACAGTAGCAAGCAAACATGATACAAGCAAAGATGAAAAGCACTTGCATGTTAGTTCTTACCATCTTATGCTTCACATGGTGACACTACTATTGGCTAACTTCATGGGTCAGTCCTTCCCAGTACATCATGCAGGTTTCAGCACTGGTAATCCCAGCTATGATTCGCAGAGGCTCACTAGATGAGCAGAACAGCCTACCTGACCTGTAGACTTTGAGTAATAAACGGTTCTTCTTTTAAGTCACTATGTTGTGGATTGGCTTGTTACACACCAACAAATAACTGATACAATATGTATAGGAGGAAGTAGATAAAAGAATCAATCCAAGATTATCTCCTCCACTGAAAATCCAATTACACAGGCTTTTAGTATAACAACAGATAAATGGTATGAAAATGTTAATGTTCTTTGAAAAGATGCTTTTGTTCTATCTACTATCACCCAGAGATGCTAAACTTTGAGATTAATGTCTAACTGAATAGAACTCTTGGATTATCTCATTTGTAGTAGGAGTGAATGTATTTCACAAAGAGAGTGAACTATAAATTGGTGACTGAAGGATGGATTGTAATAATCCTTGGTGCTATTCATCAATAAATTCTAGTTATCTTTCTTCTGGAAAAAAGTAGAATTACATTTCCACTGCTCCCTTGAAGATAAACATACCTGTATTATTTGCTTCAGCCAACAAAATATGAGCAGGATTGACTTGAATCACTTTTAGGAAGAACCAATTTGCCATTCCACATCTTCTTTCTGCCTATCAAACAAGGGTGAAAGTTCTATCCATTGGGGTCGCCCTAAGCATGCAGTTGCTTGGTGAGAATCATGTGGAATATAGCTTCCTTATGCCCAGAAATTAACAGGTAGATAAGCAAAAAATAAATTTTATTTCAACCTTCTAAGATTTTTGGATACTTTGTTAGTGCATCATAACCTGTTCCACCCTAACTAAAAGTAGATTACTATAAAAGTGTTAAGAAACTGATCATGTTGGCAATTATGAGGGTAATTGGTCTCAGTTGTGACCATTCTAGAAAAAATGGGTAGATGATTACAACATTTCAAACTTCAGGATTCCCCCCCATGGGACAGCGTCTCCCTATCTGGCCAACACTGGAATTGAACTTGAAATCTTCCTGCCTTCGCCTTCCAAGTGCCACAATTACAGGATTGTGCCACCCACCACACCTGGCTTCAAATTTCACTTAAAAAAACAAATATGACCTAAGTTACATCCTCACGACTGAAGCAATGATGAATAATGAAATATTCTCTCGTGAGGTAAAAAGGAAAATGGGTAATTATAAGCCACAAAACAAGGGGCCGGGGTAGTACAGAAGCCAGAATTTGTGAGTTTCTAAAAAGAATTAAAATATATTTCCCACAGACTTGTGCATA
This sequence comes from Pedetes capensis, assembly GCA_007922755.1. NCBI lineage: Eukaryota > Metazoa > Chordata > Mammalia > Rodentia > Pedetidae > Pedetes > Pedetes capensis. The sequence continues at coordinate 21,635 of VMDO01017702.1, forward strand.
AATTCACAGTAATAATTATTTGCAAACTTTGGGTGTCTCCGCTTCTGCTGTAGCTCTTGTTGTGGTTGTTGTTGTTAGGTGCCCCTGTAGCTATAGAGAAATCAATTTACAATTGCTCTGGAGCAAAAACAAAAAACAAATTCAATCGATATTTAATCAAAAGATCTCTCTCTCGGAAGAAATTATTATAACTATTATTATGTTGTTGTTATTGTTTGGTTTTTGTCTTGTTTTTCTGAGATAGGGTCTTGTTTTGTAGCCCCAGCTGGTCTGGAACTTGCTATTTAGACCACGCTGGCCTCATACTTGCAATGATACTCCTGCCTCTGCCTCTGGAGTGACGGAATTACAGGTGTGAGCCACCATGCCTGGGCAGGATTTTTCCCTAGCACAGTGTAGCACTCATTTCTTATCAATTGTGGGGTGCTAAGTCTCATGCCACGCACTGTATTAAGAGTTGAGCTAATGAAAGAAAAGACGTCAAGGTACACAAGTCTCAGTGGGTCATCGCCCTCCAAGTTTACATTTTGCGGAGCATAACCGCACCCTTCCCCGATGGTGTTTTTGGCCAACAGCACCCAATCTCCTGTACATAATTATCGCTGAAAAGCCCTTCGTCTTTTCCTTGATCTTTGTAAATATTCTCACTTTTCAAGAACTCTTCTCCTTGGAAACTGGAATTCCTGCGGAATCTGAGATCTCTCTCTCTGGACGCCTGGCAGCAGTTTCAGACGCAGCCAGCAGGCTTGACTGACTTGCCTTTTCCCCGCAGAGCGACTGTATGACAGTGAACCCGAAAAGTTTCCAGCACTTAAAACACAAAGCGCAGCTTCACCCTGCAAGGGGGCGACAACCCTTGAGGTTTCCATCTCCCTTCCGTCGCAGAACCCTAGGAAACGAAAGCGGGTGAGTCTGCCTAGGCAACGCCGGCAGCAAGCGCTTCTGGGCTCAGTGCTCGGGAGGCGATGGACAGCCCGGGGCCCCGTGCACCGAGTCGGAGGCCGCTCTGCAAAAGCTGGAGCGTGCGGAGCAGGACCCTGAGAGCGAGCTGCGCTGCTGGACTACAACTCCCGGCGTGCACCGCGCCCCGGCCGCCAGCCCCGCTTCGGGACTCGGGCGCGATGCAGCCTGGGAAGTGAAGTCTCCAGGCGGCAGGAACGCCTCGCGAAGGCTGCAGGGAGGCGCCGCCGCTCCTCCGCTGCTAAGAGCACGCCGGTTCGTGGCGGGGTTCGGGTCTCTCCCGCTCAGGGTTTTCGCGGGCGGCGGGAGCAGCAATGGCTCGCTGGAGTGCACTCAGGCGGGAGGGGGCGCGGGGCGTGGATGCGGAGGCGGGGTCAGCGGAAGCTGCAGGTTGCTTCCTCCCTCCTCGCGCTCCCTCCCCGCCTCTCCCCGGAGGGAGCGGAGGGAGGGGGAGGGAAGGGCCGAGGGAAGGTAGTGACACGTGTCAATCAACCCCCCTCCGGGGGGCGCGCGCTCCGGGGCTCGCGCCGAGGGCTCGCGCCCCTGCCTCGTGCCTGCGCCGCTCGTATGTAAATGAGGGCGCGTGACGCGGGACGCAGATGGACAAGGGAAGAGAGAGAATGGCCGCTGCCGCCGCCGCCGCTGCCGCCGCTCAGTGCCGGAGCCCTCGGTGCGCGGCGGAGAGGAGAGGATTCCGGCGGGAACTCGACTCCTGGCGCCACCGCCTCATGCACTGTGTAGGTAAGCGAGGCGCGGGCCGGGCCCGGGCTCCGCGCGGCGCCCGCCGCCGCCGCCCGAGGAGTTTGGGGCTGCGGGGTCGAGTTGGAGCCCGCGTTCGGGTCAGCTCCGTGGGGAGCCAGCTGGGAGCGGCGGCGGCGCGGCGGCCCCGGCGGCGCCTTTTGTCTCGGGGCTTCTCGCCCGGCGCCGTCCGCGCTCCGCCCGCCCGCCCGGCGCCGGGGCTCCCCGGGAGCTGGGAGTGGAGACCCCGCTCGCCGAGCCCCCGGGGAAGCCGCCGCCTCGCGCGCTCCCCGAAACTCCGCTGCGCCCGGCGCCGCCCCGCCGTCCCGCTGTCAAGACGGAGGCAGCGGCCCGGCGGCCGGCCGGCGCCCGGGGGGACCCGAGCCGGCGGGCAGGGCGGCGGGAGGAAGGCGGGCCGGTCCGCGCCCCCCGCGGGCGCGCACACACCCCCTTCTCGCCGCCGGGGGCCGGGCGGGCGGGCAGACACGGGCGGCTTCCCGGGACCCGGACCCGGGGTGTCCCCGGGCGCTCGCGGGGCGGGGCCGGCGGGGGGCGACGGGGGCGTCGGGGGCTTCGCCCCAGGGGCGGGGCAGGGGGCGCCCTCCTTGGCCGGGGCGCGCTCGGCGGCGGCGCTGTGTGTACCCCTTTAAGAAGGAGCCGCTCGAGCGCTGACGGTTGGGATTTGAAGTTCTTCCTCCCTCTTTGGAAGTCTGGACGGATGGGGGGTGTCGCCATGGCGATGGCACCCTCCCATCCCCCCGCTCCTCCTTGAGGACGCCCCGAAGCCTCGGGTCCTGTCTGGCTGTCATGTGATGGGCTCTTCCCCGCACACGCACGCACCCGCGCCGCCGGCCCACCTCCGGTCCCCGGGCAGCTGCAGCTCCGTGTCTTCCTTTTCGGTGGGGTCTCGCTCGTCTAGCTGCAAAACTTCTGGGCTCGGAGCTTTCAGGCAGGGTTGGGCGGCTCAGGGTGGCGGGACATAGTGGGACTGCCCACCTCGCTGCTGTCAGCCTCTCTGCCCGTCCCTCTCCACCCCTCTCTCTCCCTTTCGCCCGAGTGGGACGTGCACCTGGGGCCGGGCTCCAGCAGCAGGTTGGTTGAGCGGGCATCGAGGGCCACCGGGCTGCGGGCTGGGGCGGGTGTGTTTTGCAAGTGGACTGTGGGTAGGAGTTGAGGGGAAGAGGTGGATGGAAAAGGAAGGTGGTTTGGTGTTAGGAGCGGATGGTGGCATTAGCTTTCTCTTATGCCCAGTAGATCTTGGCATTTGGACTTGGGGAGTAACCTCAGTGCCTTAGGAAAACAACTCTCCTACCTTGTCTTCATCAGTTCTTGCGCCACCTCGCGCCCCTTCTTCCCCCCCATCTCAGACTTGTTTGGATTGCGCTTTAAGATCTTTTCTTGTTTTCACTAGTGAAAAGGAGATCGAAATAGGTTGAACTAGTAACAACTCCAATCCAGAAATGTGCCATACAGAACACGGTGATTGCAGCGAAACGTACCAGAAAGGAAGGCTGCTTTCATCAGGGGCATTTAAATGATGTTTAAGCAATTTACTGCTTTTGTTCTACCTTAATAAAATGTATTTATCTAAGGAAAAGTTATGGGAAGAACTGCTAGTTAAGGACTCACAAGTGATTTTAGTTTGTAAAATGTAAAAAAATAGTCTCTCAATATATGGGCCCGTTTTTATAGTTGCTTATGATAAGGACTCTTCTTCCGCAAACCTGTTTAGAAATTGTTGGGTTCTTTTGGGTAGAGTCAGGATGCAGGCATTGCGTATTGGCTCATGATATTACTATGTTGAGTTGAACGAAGGTACACAGTGGTTTGAGTATGCCTTCAGTCAATTTTTGTTTTAGAATATTTCAGATTCTGTTTTTCTCTTCTTTATTTAGATTCAGGAAGTGTGGCTTTGCGTCACAAAAATACATTACTCTTGAAAAAGTAAAATTTTAATTAAATGAAGCTAAATTAGCAACTCCCTCCCTAAAATCAATCTGCCATTGAAAACCCTATGCACAGCAGAGAAGCACTGACAATAGTGTTTCCCGTTGTACAGAGGGTCGCTATGAGTTGGATACCGACTCAATGGCACCTAACAACAACAACAACAACAACAACAACAAATTAGATTTGAAGGATAAAGGAGTTAGATTATCTTTTTGCCTTACCTAGAGTTTTGGAAAATATTGAATATTGAGTTAGTATTGTATATCTAATATGTAATCTCTGTATTATATCTTTCATGTAACTCATAATTATGTTCTGTATGTGAAAACAATTTTTTTCGTAGGCTCCAGGCACGTTTGAGAATTGTTTCTCACAGTCCCAGACCTAGTCAGGAAACCTACTGAGATCCGTCTCATATTTTTTGCCACTGTTATTTTTAAATGAACAATAAAGCCATTTTAGAGTATATACTTGTTGATTTTTTTTTTTTTTTGGTGCTGTATTTATTCATGGTGTGAATTGGGATTAAAAGTAGTCTGTGTAATTATTTTAAGTCACTTTTTGCTGTTAATATGCTTACATTCCTTACTTTGCAAACATTTACGAAGAAGCCATATTCTTTTTGCGTTGAGTGTGTATACATGTGTGACTATATATACATGCATATATACATGGTGTTTATATGTTTCTGTACTGAATATTCAGTGCTATTACTGCTTGTAATCATTTTTATAAAATACAATGCTTCTTGCACTTGTGGAAGAAAGTGATCCAAAAGTCTTACTTTTAAGTGAGATGTAGAAATTACAGGCAGTATCTTAGGCTTGTACAGCAAATTGATGTTGAGTCCCTGGTGAAGTTTGAATCTCAGTTCTTCACTTACTTCTTTAAGCTGATTCATTTTTGGTAACATGTAATATTTGAATTTTATGGGGAAGAAAGTTCTTTTAGTTGCCAAGGACTGATTATTGTTTGTTGGGAAGGTAAAATGTCTGACTCTTGATATAGGAAAAAGATGTTTACCTTCCTCTAGTTGATGAACTTATGTCTTTACCTTAGATTTTTAATTACTCTTTTGCTTCATTCTTGGTTTTGATTTTAATCAGAGAGTTGTCCTGCAAACATTTTGTCCCAATTAAAAGCCTTATTTAAAATGGGAGTGCTTTTTATAATTTGATGCTTTTTCTATAGTTGTCCTGTATTATGCTGTAATTTTGAGTTTGTTCATCTAACTAATGTTTGAGTGCATATTGGATGTAGTAAATAGTATCCTAGTACTCAGAATGATGTTGAGCAATAATATAGTCCTGTATTTTGTGGAATATATAATTAGTATCTTATGAGTCATACAATTAAAACAGTAAAGTCTAGAATAAAAGAAAAATTCATTTTAAAACATTCTACAGACTTTTATAGTCTATTAAGGATATTTGATCTGGGGGTCAGGCCAATTTTTTTTAAAGCTTTTTGATGTAATTTTGATCTTACTACAAAAAATTCAAAAAATCTTACACAGAACTCATATATCCTTCCCCACATTCACCAGTTGTTTTACATTTTGTTGTACTTGCTTTATCATTCTTGCTCTGTCCTTACCTTTATATTTCTGAACAATTTGAGAGTAATTTGGAGACATCATGCCTTTGTGCTCCTAAATTCTTAACTGTATTTCCTAAAAAACAAAGACATTGGCATACTTAACCACAGTGTAGTTATTAAAAGAAGGAGACTTAATATCTGTAATATTATCTAATTTATAGTGCACATTCATTTTGTGTCTGTTTTCTCTATAAGCATTTTTCCCTGCAGCTCAAGATCCTCTAGAGGAGTATGCACTGCATTTGGTCACCGTGTCACTTTAGTCTTTTTAAATTGGACATACCTCCTTAGCCTTTCTTTGTAATTCTTGACCTTGACATTTTTGAAAAGTACAGGGCAGTCGTTTTGTAGAATGTGTTTTAATTTGAATTTGTATGTTTTCTCTTGATTAGGTTGATTATGTGTTTGGCAGGAATCCTATTGAAAAGATGGTCTGTTCTTCTTAGTACATCATATCTTAGCACTCATAATGTTGGTTTGTTGCAATGTTGATAATTAGTTAGTTTTGAAATTTTGGTTCAGGTGATATTTTCTATAACTCTCCTGAAAAGTTGTGATTTCCATGTTTTGCTTATGGAAAAGTACCTTCAAAAACAGGATATTCACAGTGTCTTTACAGTTTCACCTACAAATTTTAGCATTCATTGATGATTTTCTAACTTCATTCCTACTGAAGTTATTAAGTCAGCCTTTCCTGTCTTGTATATTATTTGTTCATTTAATAATTTTTAACGTTATGAATTTATGAATTATTATTCAGTGATCAAATCCATCACTGCCATTATTTTAATTCTCAAATTGTGCCAGATAAGAAGCTAGTAAGGAGGACTAGTAAGAAGCTCATCAAGCTGACTCCTTCTCCCCCTCCCGGGGTGCGTGTGTATGTATGTGTATGTGTGTGTGTGTGTGTGTGTGTGTGTGTGTGTGTTTTCCCAAAACAAGGTAGAGCGTGTTCATGTACTTTACTATTCCAGCTCTGACATGGGCTGTTTCTCTATAGTGACATCCATTGTTTTCAGTGAAAAATAAATTTAGGCAACAAAATCTGAGTAGTAGCTTTCAGGATTGTTTTTAAAGCCTATTTTTTCCTGATTAAAAAGTGGATAATCAGTGTAATTTTGTTTTCCCTAAGGTTATACAATGAAAAAAAGTTGCAAAGATTGGGTTAGAAGCATTCTGTAAACTCTAGTGTGTTTCCTACGTAACATTATGTTCAGTAGAAATATAAAGTTCACCAAATATGTCATTTCAAATCTAATAGCCACATTAAAAGCATATTTAGTTCAGTGTATTCAAAATATTATCATCCTAACATTAATACATATAGAAATTATTGAGTTGGTTTGCATTCTTTTCTTAGTATTAATTCTTCAGAATTGGGTATTTTACATTTTTATCACATCTCAATTTGGACTAGGTACATTTTAGTGGTTCTTAATAGCCACGTGTGGCAAATGGCCACCTCATTGGACAGTTATCTTCTCGTTATTAGCATGGTCACACTTACCTTAAAATCTGCTGGTAATAACCAAATCTATAATTTATCTTCCCCAAATCTTTTATTTGGATAATATAGAACAGAAAATAAGAAAATACACTCTAAGAGATCTAGACTGCTTGCATTTGAATCATAGTGTTATCACTTCCAGTGTGGACAAGTTATATTTCAGTTACTTCATCTGTAAATTGGAGATAATTAGATTGTTTGAGAATTAGTTGTGCTGATATATGTTAATATGTGCCTTCCATATAGAAAACACTTAGTAAATACTAGTTAATGGTGGTGGTGGTGTTTTACTTGGGTTATTAACTGCTTGGGCTTTATATATATATTTTTGCCAATAATTTCTTTCCATGAGCATGGCGATAAAAGAAGATGGAGTGTGTGAGAGGAAAAGATAGTGAAGGCTTGAAGGGTTATGTATTCTACGGTACTCTAGAGCCATAGAATTAGAGAGTTTTAGAATCACAGAGAGTGTTACTTAGTTTTATCCTGCATTTCTTTAAGAAGAGGGGAAGAGGCATTTGATTCCTTCCTACATTCTGAAAAACCTTTTGCCTATTTGGTAACTGAATATAAGAAAATAATTAGTTTTCTAATGAATGTTTATGGGGGGAGGCAGTACTGGGGTTGAATCCAGGGCCTTCTGCATCCTAGGCAGGCATTCTACCACTGAACTACATCTCTAGCCCTAAGAAATTAATTTTTAGTTCATTCTCAAAATCTGTGTCATCCTAGATCATCTTGAAACTACTCTTTGTTGAGATCTACTCTCTATTTTGATTTTCCTGTTGATCAGTTTGATACTTCTTTCTGGCTACTACTTGCCTTCTCTTTGCCTTAACTACTGACTTCATCCTTGTCTTGTCATGGTTGCCATGTAAATGGCATGGTATATACATTTTTGGTTATATAACCTTTTTTCTTCATTGGTAAGTCTAATCTTTCAGTTAAAATATCCTACTTTTTGCATGAGTGTAGTTTCTGTCTTTTCCTTTTTGATAATATTCTTTCCTTTGGTATGTGGAAGGTCCCTGACTTATATTTAAACTTAAAATTTCCCACTTTATAGCAGTGCAAAAGTGATAAGTATTCAGCAGAAACCGTTCAGAGATTTATTCATTTATTTATTTATTCATTTATTTTTGCAATACTTAAATGTTTATTCCAGCGCCTCAAGCATACTTTGCAAATGCAAAGCTCCACCACTAGGCTGCTCCCCTGGCCCATTTTTAATTTTTTTTATTTTGAGACAAGGTCTTGTTAAGTTATGCAAGCTGCCTGTGGCCCAAACTCATGATTCTCCTGCCTCTGCCTCCCAAATTGCTGGGACTACAGTCATATACCACTGCGCCCAGCTCCATTCAAATTTTTAATTTTCATCTTTTCTCTGACTGGCAATATACAGTATATTCTCAAGGTGCCAGGCAGTGGCCATGAGCCACAGCTTCCAGCTAGCCACGTGTCCATGAAGATAAACAAGGACATCATGCTTGGGAGAGTGGCAGGTCAACAACAACAAAAAAGGAAGACCCTCAACTAAATAGATTGACATAGTGGTTGTACCAGTGGGGCTAAACATAAAAAGGATCATGTGCATAGCACAGTGTGGAGAAGTGTTTCCTTCTGTTGTACATAGGGTTGCTATGAGTCGGATCCAACTCCATGGCACCTAGCAACAACAAACTCTGCAGTATATTGTGTTACCATACTATTCAATAAATTACATGATATAGTCAATGTTTTCATGTAAAATATGCTTTGTGTTATGATTTTGCCTAACTGTAGAGTAATATAAGTGTTCTGAGCATGTTTAAGGCTTGTTGTTGTTGTTGTTAGGTGCCGTCGAGTCGGTATCCGACTCATGGCGACCCTCATAGGGTTTTCAATGGCTGAGTGCCTCTGGATTGCCTTGGGAGTGGATTGCCAGGTCCTTCTCCCATTTTTGTGGTGCTGGGAATTGAACTCGGGACCTCAGAGACTGCAGCGCAGCGCTCTACCCATTGAGCCAAATTGGCTAGGCTATGCTTAATTAGGATATAAATATTGTAGGTCAAGCAGCATCTGTATATGACTAGCATTCATGACTGATCTGTAGCAATTAGAACATGAAAATGGTAGATCCAAAATATTGGGGCCCCACTTAGCTTTGTTAAAATCCATACTTCGGCCTGAATCTATAAATGAGTAATCCTTTGAAAAGTTTTTGTTCACAATGGATTGTAGATAAGAAAAATGTGAATGGGCCCAAAGCAACCTACTGCTACCCCAAAAATTAACAAAATAATGCCATCTTTGTTTTTGAAGAATAGAATTTTGTTCTTCATTAAAACTAAATAAAATTTTTGTTTTAAGAATTTTTGTGTTTCCTAGTAAATAAAACCTAGAATAAGAAATCATTTTTCTATATCTCACCCCCTTTCCTTTCATATAGTTTTCCCATAATTGTTAACAGCCCTATCCTGCTTACATTTCTTGATTTCCTCCTTTCTTTAATCTGTTGCCAAGTTATTACTTTCCTTATAGTATCTCATGGATTTGGTTTCTCTGATGGAGTAAGCACTTGGGCAAATTCAGATAAGATTCTAGTTTATATCACTATCTGCACTGCTGATTTTACTGTCTTCTGGTGTAACTTAAAACACAGTGAATCATTGTTTGAAATAATTGCTTTGATTTCAAAGTTTACAAAGTAGTAATATGTTCCATTTGTCTTTTCTTCATCTGCTAATAGTTCTTGACCATATTTAACTAGTTGGTCATAGTCTGTCAGATTGTTTCTTCCCTATTTGTTTCTTCTGCTTTTATTTTCTTTTATATACATTGCCCCAATTTCTTGAATATCTTCTTGGTCATATCTTCTACCTTGCATCCTCAGTCACCTTTAACATTCAGCTTCAACCAGAGTCTTTTCTAAAGTACTTATTAAAAATTTGAGACATTTCGTCATTAATTCAGTTGCCATTTTTTCCCTGATAGGTGTGTACAAGATAATGTATATTGGAAGTAACTTTGTTTATTACTCTTCATATTTAAATAATAAGCTCTTTAGATACAAAGAGATTAAGTCTTCCTAAGAGGTGGAATGCCTGCAGCTGTAGTCCTTCCCATCAGATCTTGGAAGCTGAGCAGGGTAGGGCCTGGTTAATACCTGGACGGGAGACCGCCTGGGAACACCAGAAGCTGTAGGCTGGGAGAAGGACCTGGCAACCCCTGCCCAAAAATCAATCTGTCATTGAAAACCCTATGAACAGCAGAGAAGCACTGACAATAGTGTTTCCCCTGTTGTACAGAGGGTCGCTATGAGTCGGTTACTGACTCGATGGCACCTAACAACAACAACAACAAGAAGTGGAAGGGCTTGGATTTAGCTCAGTTGGTAGAGCACTACTCTGCAGTCTCTTAGGTCCTGGGTTTGATTCCCAGCACTGCAAAAATGGAAGAAGGACATGGCAATCCACTCCCAAGGCAATCCTGAAACATTCAGCCATTGAAAATCCTATGAGGGTGGCTATGAGTCCTATACGACTTGAAGGCACCTAACAACAACAACAAATGGTAGAAAGGACTAAGTGGAAAGAACATAGTTCGTTCTTAGCCTCTGTCATTAAAATCTTAGGTATAAATCATCTCCTCTTTCACAGATGGAAATCTGTGAAACTATGATTATGTCTATCAAATATTTACTATTTTGTTTTAATGAGAAATGTTAAAATATTTATGTAGTAGTGGTTTCTGGGCTAAAGATAATCAATTAGGGAAATATCAGGATAAAGATGATATTTAAATCCATGAAAATGAATGAGATTACCTAGAATGTAAGAGAGCTATAACTAGAGAGAGCTAGAAGACTCAGTACTCTACCTAAAGGAGTATTAAAATTCCTTGAATACAGGAAGAGGTACCTCAAAGTAAGGTCTCCAATTTTACACTGAAAAGTAAGGCCTTAGACTAGGTAGTAAAACCAGGAGCGAGTGCTATCAACATATCCCAGAAGAGAAAAGAATTTTATGATAAAAGAGATTGTTACATATTGATGAGATGTCAGGTACTTAGGTGGAACAATGAAGTGTACCTTGTTTTGGCATCATAGAGGTTGGGAGTGACCTTGATGTGATGGAGATGGCAGCCATATTGTAATAGGTTGGAAAGTAATTAAGATATATTCAGGTGGAGATAAAAAAAAAACCTTTTTTTTCCCTTTAAGAGGTATCCTTTGAGGAAGAACCAGTGAATGAGGCAGTAATTGGAGGTATCTGGAGTATAGAAATGTTTGTGTTTTAGATGGTATATAGCATTTAAGGAGGCTGAGGTTTGGCTCAGTTGGTAGAGTGCCACGTTGCACTCTCTGAGGCTCTTGGTTTTGATCCCCAGCACCGCAAAAATGGAAGAAGGACTTGGCAATCCACTCCCAAAGCAATCCTGAAACTATCAGCCATTGAAAACCCTATGAGGGTCGCTATGATTTGCATCCAGCTGGACAGCACCTAACAACAACATACCACTTAAAATACCAAGTAAGATGAATACTTTTTTGAATCCGTGGTATGCATGATTCTTTTATATGTTGAATTTAATTAAGCTGAGAGCCAGTAGCAGAATATTGAGACAAATTGATAAAGAAATAGGATTGACTTCGTTTGGATAACTGAATGCGAATTCTAAATTTATCTTTTTTCTTCATAAATATTTTCCTAGTCAAGTTAATCATTAAGAAATGGAATTTGTGGCATTGGTGTATTACACATTTTAAAGCAATGATTTTTTTTCAATTAATACTTAGTCACCAAATATCTTGAGTTCTACTGTGTGCCAGTTGATCAGGGTATAATTCTGTTTTTTCCTTAGTAGGTTCTGAACTCACATAAACTTACGAGCCAGGGATCAAAATTTTAGCTTTTAATGGTAAGGTTGTAGTGAAGAACTTGGCTTAGAACTGGGGCCAGTAATAGATATGGTACTTCTTTACTCTCCAGGCCCCTGAATTGAAATTACCTGTCAAAGATCCTTCTGCTGGACCCACAGGCCTCTTCTAAAATACAAGGAAGCTCTACTCCAATGAGGCAGAGTGAGTAGGAGGGTTGGCCAAGAGTGAAAAATGACCTGTAAAACATTAATGTGTTCCACTAGGGGACAAGTTTCAGGCTGGTGATGATATTAGTTATTTTTTCTTCCTTTGAGAGGACTGAATAAAGGGTAGAGAAAAGGACAGAAGTTTCTTCTAAAGTACTTCTCCCCAGAACGTCAAAAGTTTTTGTGGGTGTTCTATTTGAGAGAGGTAGAAGCTATGGGTTGAGTTAGAAAGCTTACTGTTTACACTAGGTTTGGATTTAGACCTTGCTTTTAAAGAGCTAAGATTAATAACGTGTTGAATATTAGACTTGGTATAATATAATGGAAAGACAGGAGAAAGCAGCTAATTTTGACTTGAAAGATCCAAAATGATTTGACTTAACAGAGTTGAATAAAAGCAAGGGTTGGCAAACTTTATCTGCAAAGGGCTGGCTATTAAATATCTTAAACTTTGCTGGGTTAGAGAAATAGCCGAGTGGGCATACGTAGGCTGACTCAACCATTAATGCTTGGCACACTAGAGAATGTCTAACATGAGCTCTCTGTAGGTTGTCCCTGGGTAGCTCATACCCAGGGGCTATCTGGTCCCTCTTGCAACCAGGGTTTCAAACCTGCCAAGAATTGGGGTTAAGTTCAGGTGCTGGTTCAATATGTTAAAATTGAGAGGGGTCAGGTGTGGTTCAAGTTTGGGTTTAAATCCAATGTGCAAATAGCAGGCCTCACCTGAACCTTAAATCTGTTGCAGTTCGAGCATTTAAAATTTTTTTTTTTCTGAACCTAAACCTAGTGAAAAATTGGGTTCAGGTTCAGCTTTCTCCTGTCCTCTCCTTCTTTCTTTTTTGGTATCATTTGCTATTTTACTATACATAAAAATTGAAAAACAAATATTCATCTATCTGCACATAAGCCTGCAGCTGTACCACTTTGACGTCCTTTGCCTTCAGGTCTCCGAAGCTAAGAGAGGTCGAGCCTGGTTAGTACGTGGATGGGAGACCACCTGGGCACTCCAGGTGCTGTAGGCTTGGGAGAAGGACCTGGCAACCCACCCCAAAACAATCAGCCATTGAAAACCCCATGAATAGCAGAGTCGGATACCAACTCAAAGGCACCTAAGAATAACAACATCTACATACAGAATTAAAAATTTAAATCCAGACCCAGACCAAACCCAAGCCCTCTACATTTTAACATATTGATTACAACTACTCACCTCTACTGTTGTAGTACAAAGCCAATACCTAAGTCAGTAAGCATGGCTGTGTTCTAATAAAAATTTATTTTTACAAACAAGTGGATTCGGTTTGCAAGCCATAGTTTGCTGATCCCCAGGTTAAAGAATGCAGCAGTAAAGTAGGCATAGGGAACAGGCAGAGGGATAGTATATGCAAAGGATATATTCTGAAAACATGCAGCGCTTTAGTATCACTGGAGTATAGGGTAGGGATAGGAAGTAGAACTGGAAGTGTAAATTATGACCTCTACAAGGAAGAAATTACAAGTCTTTGAAGTTTTTTTTTTAATGGGTAATAAGCATGATCAGATAAGTCAGCTTGTTTTCATTTGGAACATCTGTTGTTGGTTCAGGTTTGAGGGTGTTTTGTTTGCAGTAGTTTTAAGAAGCTCAGATAAAGCAGCCCTTTTAAGTCAAAACTGGGAAAATGAACAGTTTCCATTTCAATGTATTAATTGAGACATTGGATTGCCAAACTACTCTCAGATGGCACCCTTCTTTTCTCCCTAGGCTTTCAACAACTTGAGAAATAGAACAAGGAGAAAGATGGAAGCCAAATATAATTTCTATTACTAATAGAGGCCAGGTTAGAGGAATAGTCAGGTGGGCTGGCATAGGCATACTTACCCATCCAGTCGTAGGCACTCTAGAGAAGCATTGGTGTTGTTCTTTTTAGGTGCTATTGAGTTGGTATCCGACTCATAGCAACCCTGTGTACAACAAGCAAAACACTATTGCCAGTGCTTCTCTGCTGTTCATACAGTTTTCAGTGGTGGATTTTTGGGAGTGGCTTGCCGGTTCTGTCTCCCAAGCCTACAGTATCTGGTGTTCCCAGGCGGTCTCCTGTCCCAGGTACTAACCAGGCCCAACTCTGCTTAGTAGCTTCTGAGATCTGACTGGATCGGATGCCACAGGGCTACGACTGCAGGCCCTAGAAGAAGCATAGGGTAATATAATCTCTCCACAGGTTTATTCTCCCTGGATAGCTCATGCCCCAGGGCAAGAAAGGAAGAACTGAATTCTGTCTGATGACAGACAAGTTGAGGAGTCTGCTCAGTTATTCATTCCAAAATCTCCTATCAGATAAGTCATTTCACTTCAGTACTGTGAAGAGAGACTTTGATTGTACTTCAGAAGCATCCTTCTCATAAAAACTAGGAGCAAGTGTTATGCCTCTAGCATGCAGAGATTTTAGGGCTTTTTTGTAGGATTGTACGGCAATCCTGAAACAGTCAGCCATTGAAAACCCTATGAGGGTCGCTATGAGTCGGATACCGACTCGAGGGCACCTAACAACCACCACCACCACCTGTGGATAAGTGTCCTGGAAACTGTTACTGTACTGTACTGTTACTGTACTGAAAACAAGTCAAATTTATAAATTCTGGGTTTAAAAAAAATTAATTCGAGCTTTCTGAACAATATTTTTAAGGTCTCCATACAATTAGTAGTTTTTTCTCTTCTTTTAAAATTAACCGCATTTTCTACAGGCCTGTGTAAGATACTTGAGTGAAATGCATGTTTTACTAGAAAAGAGACAAGTCTTTTTCTGTATAACTTTTAATTGACATTTTTAATTTAGGAGGAATTAGTATAAAAGAATGGAACACTATTTCCTTAAGTGTTGTAAAAACAGGTACATTTGGTCCATGTGTGGGTTCTACTTCTGTGGATTCAACCAAATTGGGAGCAAAAGTATGTTTGAAAAAAATTGCATCTGTTCTGAATGTGTACACGCTTTGCTTCATTATTTCCTAATGAAGACAGTTTAACTATTTACATCATATTAAATATTAATCTGGAGAGGATTTAAAGTGTACAGGAAGGTGTGTGTAGGCCATATGCAGACACTTTGCTATTTTATATAAAGGAAAATCTGCAGATTTTCATACCCGTGTGGGTCATAAAACCAGTCCCCTACAGATACTGAGAGATGATTGTTGTTAGATACCTTCCAGTCAGTGTCTGATTCATAGTGACCCTGTGTACAACAGGTGAAACACTATTGTCAGTGCTTCTCTGCTAGTCATAGGGGTTTTAATGGCTGATTTTTTTTTTTTTTAATTTTTTGGGAGAGGGGAGTGGGTTGCTGGGTGTTTCTCCTAAGCCTACAGCATCTGGTATTCCCAGGTGGTCTCCTGTCCAAATACAACCAGACCTGACCCTGCTTAGCTTCCTAGATCTGACAGGATCAGACATCACAGTGATACCGCTGTAGGCAAGAGATAATTATACTTTGAAAAATAGATTATTGTTTTAATTAACCCTGATTATAGGTGCTTATATACTTTATTCACTGGCATTTCTTTTTTAAAAATGTTATATTATTTCCATCTCCTGTTTCTCTTCCTTTTCTGAATAATTTAGTACTAAAATCATCATATGAGACCAAATTAGAGTAAGTGTCCCAGAATGAAGCCCATTAAATTGTACATTTAAAATTTCCAATAATAATTAAAAAAGAGTAAGTGTCCACACTGGATGGGATATATGAGAGGCAGACTTACGTATTCTAGGAAGAGGAGGATGTCAGAGCCTGATGGGATGAGGAGGGTATCCGTCTGGGTTGCTGGAGTAGGGATGGCTGGGAGCGTGATTGCATAGGAGGGCATGCTGTTACAGGGTGTGAGAGCCTAAACAGGATGAGTATGGTGTCTGTGAAGGAGAGTGGCATAGTGTGGAGAATGTCTTTTTGGTCCCATGAAGAGGCATTCACATTGGAACAAGAGGATGAGGAGGGCATGGACTTGGGGTGGGACGTAGCATTGCATGAGCTCTCAGGGACCCAGCAAGTATCAGCGGAGTAGGAGGGCATCTGTGTAGGGTGTGAAGTGTGCTGAGGTTCAGATGGGGTAAGGAAGAGTCCATGCATGGAGGTGTTTGAGTGCAGAGTGTCAGCAGTGGCCCACTAGTATCAGTAAGAATTATATGTCATTGTTAAGTGCAAGGGTCAGAGCCTGAGATTGGTGGGTAGGAAGGCTTCTCACTGAAGGGTCAGTGCTATATGATATGTCAAAGCCTGAGAATGGGAGGGAGGATGTCCCTGTGGAAGAGGTACCAGGCCTGAAGAATAGGAGCTTTAACAGGGCAAGGAGATTATATATGCATGGTAGGGGTAAAGATACTGGGATCAGGAGATGTGAGGATAATGTCCGTCATGATTTGAATATAGTGCCCCCCAAAGGTCACGTGCTTTGATGTTCAGTCTCCAGCTGGTGGCATGGTGGTTTGTGGAAATTATGGAACTTTGGGAGGCAGATCTTAGCTTTGTGGATATGATGTCACTGGAGGTGGGTTTTTGGAGGTCCTTCCCCTGGACGTGAGGCTTGGGTTTCTCTGTTCCTGTTCTACCATGCCATGAGGTCCTCTGCCACAGTCTGTGCCACCATCACCACCATGCCTGCCCTGCCGCCATCATGGACTGCTTCTCACTGAGCTTTCAATAAACCTCTTCCTCCATAAGTTTGGGTTTTTTATTCTGCAGCCATGACAGCTGACTAATACAGTGTCCAAGTGTGGAATGGCAGACAATCACAATGAAATATTGGTTACGCACAGGGAGACTGATGAAACAAATAAAGACAATGGAACCCAAACTTTTTATTGTCTGAGAAGGGGGTTGCAAATATAAAAGTAGAGAAAACTAGGGTGCTGTCTGTAGTGTTGATTGGAAATGAGGTATCAGTGTGCTGATGGTTTTCATTTTATATATTAATATAGAAATACAGAAGGAAATATGTGTGCCTTAATATACACACATCCTAATCTTGGTCACTTGAGAATGAGCCTAGGGGCAGTAACATGGCAATAGTGAGCATAATGTGTCATTGTTAATTTCCTGAAAAAACAATTTTTGTTTGGTGTTAAGGATCAAACCCATAATTTCCTGATTTTAATGGTAGTTTTCATAAGAGAATGTCTTTTTGTAAGGAAATACTAAAGAATTTAAGAGTGATGGGACATCCTGTATGCCAGTTACTCTCAAATGGTTGGAAAAATAAAATGTTTTACTTTATTTTCTATAAGATTTCACAAAGTAGAAAACAAGTATTTAAAAGCAGTGTCATTTAGTCTATATTATATTCTTGTGAATTAATCACTTTCATACCTTAAAGCTACATAGTAATATGTAAACTGTTTTGCATATTTTTCAATACTAACTGTTCCCCTGTAAAATGACAGTAGCTGATATTTGTGGAGTGTTTTCTGTGCATGTGCATGCATGTGCATGCATACACATACATAGGCACTTCACTAAGTTTTTGTGTATTATCACCTTTAATTTTCACAAGTGAAATAGCACAATTTATTTTACAGATGAGAAATTTGAGATATACGGAAGCTAGGTGGCTTGCCTGATACTTACTGTCTAAAAGATATGAAATTGGAATTTACATTTGTGTAAAAATATTCATTGATTCCCCCCTTGACCCCTAGATAAACTCTAAATTCATGATGTTGCTTAGAAGGCCCAGCATAACTTGCCCCACTCTATCTCTTAAGTCTTTTTGCTTGTCATTGTACTCTGAACACCCCCATCAAAGAGCTACATGAGTAAGCACAGTAATAGTAGTATAGAAATAATAGCAGCTAACGTTGTTGTTAGGTGCTGTCCAGTCAGGTCTGACTGGTGGCAACCCTATGTATGGCAGAATGAAACGCTACCCAACACTGGGCCATAGATATGATCTTTTTACGTTTGAGCCAATTGTTTGCAGGCACTGTGTCCATATATCTAGTTGAAGGTCTTTTTTTTTTTCTTGGGCCACCACTGTCCCAAACATAATGTCCTCCAGTGATTAGTCCCTCCTGACCACATGTTCAAAATACATAAGATGCAGTCCAGCCACCCTTGCTTCCAAGGAATACTCTGCTTGCACTTCTTCTAGGATGGGTCAGTTAGTTCTTTTAGCAGTCCATGGTATACTCAATATTCATCTCCAGCACTATAATTCAAAAGCATCAATTCTTTTCCTGTCTCCTTTGTTCAGTGTCCAGCTTTCATAACCATATGATGTGACTGAAAATACCATGGCATGAGTCAGGCCCACCTTCGTCTTTAATGTGACATCTTTACTTTCAGCACTTGAAAGAAGTCTTTTAAGACAACTTTTCCCAGTGCACCATTAATACTTGTGCAGGTATGTGCTTTACACAGATCCTTTAATATTCACAATAATCTTCAGTATCCTATATTGTCTTTAGCACTTTACAGTCATACTGATCCCTTTTCAGGTCTTCAACCTCTATGTCTCTTGGCTTTTTGCATATGTTTTTCTCTTTCAGGATTATAGTGGCTGCTACTTCATTTGGTACTTTTTGTAATGTAACTACATAGAAGAAATAATTTGATCATAAACTTATACCTCAGTGAACAAAGTGAACATACTTCCAAATTACTGCCAGATTAAGAAATAGAACCCCACAGAAGTCTACCCATAGCCTGTCCCTGTCACAAATTTGAAACACCCCAATTGAATAGTATTCTGATGTCGTAACAAAAAAGGTTAATTTTACCTATTTTGGAGCACTTTGTTTAAATTCATTTGTATAATATGTATTCTTTTGTGTTTAGCTTTTTCATTCAGTATTGTGTTGCCTTGTAGATATTATTTATTCATTGTTAGAGTTCTGTGATTTTATAATATGTGAATGTAACATTTATCTCTTCTTCTTTTGTGGGTTTTTTGAGTTGTTTCCAGTATACATTATTAAAGATAATACAGCGAGCATTCTTTTACATATTTTTATTTTAATTTTGTTTCAATCCTGGGTAGTTTTAAACATTTTAGATAACTAGATTTCACTTAATTCTTCCTAGTTTAGGGTTTGTACCTATCTGCATGTACTGATAGTGTTTTCCTTCCTCTATCATAAACATTAATGCTCTATAGTAAGTGCTTATGTATTTCCCAAGTTTCTTTTGCATGCTATATGTGTATGCATGCACATGCAAAGAAAAACATTTGTTTTCTTCTATGTCTTTCTAACATCCACTGAATATTTAAATAGTTGTCAAGTGAGTGAATTATCAATACATTCATTCCTTCAGTGCTTAAAATTAAACCTAAGCATAAATCTAATGGAAATCAAGTAATCAACTTATTTACTCTCTGCCTTTGTTATAGTCTCTTTGGTTACATATGCAGTTATCTTAAAGTAGGTTATGAATAAGTTATGGTAAAAAATCTTTTTTGGCAGTACTTGGAGGGTGAACCAGGGCTTTGCACCTACATTTTGCAAGTGCTCTACCACTGAGCTGCACCCCCAGCCCATTTTTTATTTATTTTTATTTTGAATTAGGGTCTCTTTAAGTTACATAGGCTGCCTCTGACCTTGAACTTGAGATACTCCTGCCTCCACCTCCTGAGTTGTGGGAATTACGGGCATGTACCACCATGCACAATTCACAACATTATTTGTGGCATATTTAGTATTTGTCCTTCAGGGGTGGTCTTGAATTTTGGAAATTGCCAAAAAAATTAGGAACCAAGATTGAAGAATTTTATGAATGATAAACTGTATCAAAAGTGAATTTAGATTTCAAAGAATAAAGACCGACTCTCTTACCTACCTTCTATCCACTTGTAGACTTAAAAATTATTTCTTTTTACAGAATTAAGTCACTGAATTCAGTTAGAATTCACTGATAGGCCATAGTTTACAGTATAGTATTGTGCTTTTGTGTTTCTTTTTCCTTAAAAGCTGCTTACCCTTGCAAATTACTTATCTTACACTTAATTGATAGTTTTGTATTATTTATTTAATTTGTAAGAGTACTTTCATTTCTAGACTTTTTTTTAATTCTGAATTTATATTCTTTGAAATTCAGATTTTTATCTTTGTTTTAACCATCATGTCCATTACTAATAATTCTGTCAAATAACAAATGTTTTCTACCATCTTCTTTTTTCCACTCTCTTTTAAAGAGTTTAGTCCTTTGTCCTTGCATTTCTCAGATACTGTATATACTGTTTTTGATCTTTATTTCCTTTCTTTATAACTAAACTTAAGGTAGGTGTTCATGAGCTCCAAAAATTTATGTATGCAAATATTTATGTAAAGATTTTCTTTGCCATTTGTTTTAGTGTTGTCTGTAGCACTGTCATTTGACACAAATGCTCATTTTTACCTTATTATTATATCCTACTTAAAAACTGTTCTACTTCCTTAATGAAAGAAGCATTATGTTAAGTATAGATGATCCGCCCCTTTCTTCAGCCAGCCACATCCTCGATAAGTCATCCAATTCAATTGTTTTTTAGATGAATCACTGTGACAGATCGAGTAGTACAAAAGTAGTACATCATTCTTTTCATTTCTATATAAAACCTAGATTTTTTTAAACAACTAAGTTGGCATAAAATGAGGCACATTAGTACTGATGACATCCTATTTTACATTTTGGGCTGCATAATTCTTTGTTATAGAGGGTTGTTTTGGATGTTTAGCAGCATCATTGGCCTTTTCCCACAAGATGCTTGTAGTTCCCTTTATGTACTCGTATTTGGAGATAGGGAGACTTCAAGACCTTGTCATAGAGATATTGTTATTAATAGAGGCACTTGAAGCCTTTAAGTCATAGCAGAAAATATATTTGACATATGCCTACAGAAAGAAAGGACTGAACAAAACAGACACTGCTTAAGAGAGAAGTATTGGTTATACTGAAACTAAAGAAATGGAAAAGGCACTAAACGAGGCAGGGAAGTGGGATGTAAATAAATAAGAATTTCAGGGAGCTACTTGATGTGAAGAAAGATTATTATAATTAACAAGCAATTTTGACTTACAAATCAGGCTGTATTCTAGAAGTAATTTTGAGAATGAGTCCCTTAGGTCTCAGTGAAATTTTTCCCTCAGACATTTATTCACCCAATATTTGAGTTCCTTACATGGGCCAAGCACTGGGACTAGCATAGCAAACAAGATAACATGGTCCCTCTCTCCTTAGAGCTTATAGAATGTTGTGGCATTTATCAAGAGAAATATCATGTAAAAACTTATGTGATTTTTTTTTTCTATGACTCCCCTCAGTTTTGGTTGCGGGCAGAATTCTTGTCTCTTCTTACTCATTGATATACCTCAAGCAAATAGAACATCTGATAGACATATGTTATGGTTTGGATATGAAGTATTAGCTGAAAAGGATCATATGTTGAAGGCTTGGGTGCTAGGTAGTGGTGCTATTGAGAAGTGAGTGGATCATGAGGGCAATATCTTTATGATGGATTAATCCACTAATGAGTTCTTAGTCAAATGGGCTGTTAGGAGGTTGGGCCTACTTGGAGAAAGTGAGTCACTAGGGGTATGCCTTTGAAGGGTATATTTTGTCCTTTACACGCCCTCCCTCTGTCCTTCTGATTCTTTGCTGTCATGAGGTGAGTATCTTTGCTCTGTCAGGCATTGCTACCATGATGTTCTGCCTTACCTTGGAACTAGGCAATTATGCTCTGAAACTGTGAGCCAAAATAAACCTTTCCTCCTATAAGTTGACTTGCTTTCATATTTTGTTATAGCAAGGAAAAGTGACCACTAACATAAAATGCAAATATTTGTTGAATAATTGATAATCTGGGAAGAGAATTTAAAAATTACACAGTTTGTTAGAATTATGATCTGAGCTCTGAAGGGAATAGTACAGGGCGTCACGTAAGTAATACAAACATCTAACTGTGGGTCTGTTGTTGTTATGTGCTGTCGAATTGGATCTGACTTATAGCAACCCTCATCGGGTTTTCAATGGCTCACTGTTTGGGGATTGCTTCAGGAGTGAATTGCCATGTTCTTCTCCCATTTTTGCGATGCTGAGGATTGAACCTAGAGCCTCAGAGAGCACAAAGCAGCACTCTGCCAACTGATCTAAACCCCAGCCCCAACAATGGGCCTAGTCTAGTGTAAATTTAGAATAGATTAGATGAAATTTTATATTGAGGCAGTATTTCTTAGACAAGATTTTAAGAACACATGGGAATTATCCAGACATGTTTTGAGGGTGAGCATGGAGGTTGGAGTGTATTGTGGCTGAAGAACAACTTGTGTGAATGTCTGAGATGGGACACAAGGTGGCACTTTTAGGCAAAGGTGGAGGCTAGAGAGTAGTATGGTGTGAGGTGGAATATTAATTTTTCTATTATGTACGAAAATACAGAATAAAATGTGACTATTAGAACTAAAATAGAAAAAATAACTTGTAAATGATAATTTTAAAACATTTTGATTTTGGCGGTTGAAGAAAATAATTTAATTAGAAAGTGAGCTTCCATTATGCAGATTGTTGTTGTTGTTAGGTGCCGTCGAGTCGAGTCCGACTCATAGCGACCCTATGTACAGCAGATCGAAACACTTGCCGATTCTGTGCCAGGCAAACCATCTTATTTATGTTTAAGCCCATTGTTGCAGACACTGTGTTAATCCATCTGGTGGAGGGTTTTCCTCTTTTCTGTTGACCTGCCACTCTTCCAAACATGATG
>VMDO01017703.1:0-44161 GCA_007922755.1 Pedetes capensis
GGGATTTAGCTCAGTGGGTAGAGCGCTGCGCTGCAGTCTCTGAGGCCCCGAGTTCAATTCCCAGCACCGCAAAAATGGGAGAAGGGCCTGGCAATCCACTCCCAAGGCAATCCCGAAGCACTCAGCCATTGAAAACCCTATGAGGGTCGCTATGAGTCGGATACCGACTCGACGGCACCTAACAACAACAACAACAAATGAAAACCTGGCTAGAACAAAATACATGGTCTTTTCAGCAGGTGCACCAGCTCACAGCTACAGCCTTCTCTGGAGGACTGTCTCAGCTAACAGAAGTCCCCACACCAAGACTGCCCCACCTCCAGCAGCCCACAGCCAATGAATGACATGGGCATATAAAAAGTTAACCCCCTTGCTCAGGGCGGGACATCGCTGGTGCTCTTCATGCTTGAGAGCCGCCATGGGATTGGACTAAAGCTAGACTTTGGCTGGATTGCATCCTTGCTCAGCTCCTTCCCCTGCCCTGTCCTACTTGCTGGCCCTCCTTTCTCCTGAGAGTACTCTTTCAGTTGAACAAGAATCTCCACCTCAGGCATTGCTTCCAGGGTTTAAGAAGTAAGATAGACACTAACACAGCTAACACTCATAAGGCACTTACCATGTGCCAGGTGCTCTTCTAAGGTCCATGCATGTATTAACTTGTCAAATCCTCACAAATCTACCTATATGAGGTAGATGTTCATATTATCTCTGCTTGGCTGAGACAACTGAAGCACAGAGATGTCAAATAACTTGCCCCATGACCCACAGTAAGTGATGGATCCACAGTTCGAATCAGAGTAGTCCAACCCTTAACTACAATTATTACAACCTGAAGTGGTAGCACTATGGTTACGATCTTGTCAGATCTCGAAAGCTAAGCAGGATTTGGCCTGGTTAGTACCTGGATGGGAGACCACCTGGGACCATCAGGTACTGTAGGCTTGGCAACCCACTCCCAAAAATCAATCCACCACTGAAAATCCTAAGAATAGGCAAGAAGCACCGACAACAGTGTTTCGCCTGTTGTACTTACGGTCCCATGAGTTGGATACCGACTCAATGGCACCTAACAACAACATAACTCTTTTAACATCTGCTTATGTTTCTTTGCAGAAAGCAAGCTTAGCTTTCACTTATATCTTCTGCCAGCTTTTAATATCCAAGGAATCGGGGACATTTTGAAACTACCGTCCTGAAAAACAGATCTCAATAGCCAGAATGATTTCTACTAGTTGCACCTCTCCCAATCCCAGCCCGCATTAGGGAAAGATTAATTTCATATTTGAGCAGATGCTGAGAGATCTGCACTGCTATGGCTACAGAATATATCCTGCTTCAGAGAAAGTCAGAAAGACAGTTTCAGAGTACACCCTTTTCCAAGTGAAATCCTGTCAAAGCACACTGATATATTCACAGGGGTGGCTGCTGAAAGTTACCCAAGCTATGGGATAGGAAAGGATGGTACAACAGCCAAGTGATCAAGGCTGAGCTCTCCTACGCAGCTGATAGGAGTACAAATCGGTGACACCACGTTGGAGAACTATTTGGCAGCATCTGAAGTGGGATATATATAGACAGAAAGGCATGTATAGAGACACCAAAAAAAATGTTTAAAGCAGCATTAGCTGAATCAGAAAAAAAAAACCTGGAAACTATCCAAATACACATCAAAAATAGAAAGGAAAACGCCAAGTGTAGTAGTGCCCACCTATAATCCCAGCATTCAGGAGGCTGAGACAGGAGGATTGTTGGTTCAAGGCCAAAAAAAGTCATTGTAATTTAGCAAGACTCTGTCTCAAGATAAAAAATTTAAAAAGAGAGCCGGGCGTGGTGGTGCATGCCTGTAATCCCAGCGGCTTGGGAGGCGGAGGCAAGAGGATTGCAAGTTTGAGACCAGACACAGTCTACATAACTTAGCAAGACCCTGTCTCAAAAAGTAAAAAAATGGGCTGGGGCGCAGCTCAGTGGTCCAGCACTTGCAAAGCATATAGGCGCGAGGCCCTGGGTTCAACCCCCAGTACCACAAAATAAATAAATAAATAAATAAATAAATAAATAAATAGATAGATAAAATAAAATAAAATAAAATAAAAAAGAGCTGGGCACAGTGGTGCCAGAGGAAGTCTGGGTAACTTAGTGAGACCCTGTCTCAAAAAGTAAAAGAAAACAATGGGCTGGAGGTGCAGCTCAGTGGTACAACACTTTCAAAGCATGCAAGTGCCAGGTCCTGGGTTCAACAGCCAGTACCACAAAAATAAATAAGTAAATAAATAAATAAATAAATGTAAATAAAAAAGAGACTGAGAAGGCAGCTTAGTGATAGAGCACTTGCAAAGTATGCACGAGGCCCTGAGTTCAGCCCACCAGTGCTACAAGAAATGAAGGAGGAGGAGGAGGACAAAGAAAGGGGAAAAGAAAAGACAAATGAACTGTGATATGTGCACATGGTAGATGACTCTATGGTAATGAGAATAAGTGAACCACTACTATATATAAAAATATGCATTGATTTCACACGTATGATGTTAAATGAAAGAAGCCAAACTCAAATGAGTGAATATTACCTGATTCCATTTCTACTAAGTTCAAAACCAGGCAAGGCGAGCCTACTGTGTGGGGAAGGCAGCTGAAAGGGAGCACAGGGGGGACTCCAGAGCATCAGTCATGTTCTGTGTTGCAAGCAAAGTACTGGTTTCATTTGTGTGTTAACTACATGCAAATCCATTGGATTGTACACTTATGGTTTATTCACTTCCTGGGTGGACATTACACTTCAGTGAAAAGCTCAGCAACATATAGAGGATAATTTTGTTAAAAGAGAAAGAGAAAGACCTCCCCACATAGACCAGTTGCTGTTTTGTTTTGTTTGTTTTGTTTTGTTTTCAGCAAGGGAAATTATTTCAATGAAGAGCAAAGACACTTTCTTACCTGGTGATGACACTGGAGAGCTCAAATTCCTTAGGGTGATATTTACCTGATTTTCCAGAGACTTTTCTGTAGCCCTCATATTTTACTCCATGCCCATCACCAGCCTGGGCCATTTGCCCAGTAACCAGACAATAGTCAAGAAAGGCATTCATTAACCACCAGAAGAAAGTGTCTCTGCTCCCTCACCCCTGTGTTTCCCCAGGGCACTAGTTCCTGATGAGGATGAGAGAGCAGAGGCCACATGGATTCAGAGCCTTTCTTTGCAGGCTCCACCAGAGCCCATCCATTCTAATGGCACCCCCGCCCTCCCTTCTTCAAGACCATGAGCAACCTCAGTGAAAGCAACAGTCCAGCTTTCAGTAACCCCCTCCAACTTATTTCAATACACAACAGGGTCCCTGATGTGGAAAAATCAGATTTCTAGGCCTCTTCAACATCTGTTCTGGCAATTGCAATGTGTTCTCTTTTTTCATTGCCAAAAGCAGCTGGTGAGTCATCATGACTTTTTGCTTTTACTTTTTTGCAGTAGTAGGGGTTGAACTCAGGGCCTCACGTATGCTAGGCAAGCACTCCACCACTGAGCTACATCCCCAGTCTTTTCATCTGTCATTGGCTTCATGCTACAATTATCATCATACCAAATCAACATGCTTTCCTTTCAGTCTCTAGTCTCCCTCTTTGTTGTTGTTGTTGTTGTTGTTGTTCTTGTCATTTTGTTTTGTTTTCCAGTACTTCAGGGATGAGCACAGGGCCTGGTTCATGCTAGGCCCATGCTCCACCACTGAGCCACACCCTCACCCCTCCTCCCCTGTTCAGTATGAGATAAGATCTCCCTTTGTTGTGCAGGCTGCCTCTGGTCTTGAACTCATGGTCCGTTTGCCTCAGCCTCCCACATTGTTGGGATTACAGGCGTGAGCCACTGCACCGGGCACCATTTCATTTTTTTAAAAAAGACCAAGTACAATACATAATGGCTTCTGAGGAATTACTTGTGACTTCACCGAAGAGGCACTGAAAGAAATACCCTCCCATTCACCACATGAAAGGCCTTTGTCCTCTGTTAACATGAAGGCAGACAATCATATTGGAGGAAATGTGAACACGCAGTAGTGATTCCTCAGAAATTACCTCTGTACTTTGCCTATAGGCCTGGGGGTGCCCATGTATTCATTCATCTGCTTCACAAACATGGACCTAACAGCTACAATGCATCAAGCATTGGCTGCATGCTGAGGCCAAGGTAGTGAACTAGACAAAGACCCTCTTCTCCCTCCAGAAGAATAAATTCCTCTTGAAGGACTTAGGTGGAACAGGAAAAAGCTTGGATTCCTTTTAACATAGAAGCACACCTTCAAAAAACATGCCAATTTCTCAATCTTCCTGTCCCCTCATGTTCCCCACTCACAGCTGCTGCTGATCTTGACACTACTTGAGCTTTTTTCTCCTGCCATAGCTGGGGTGATAAAAAAAGATGGAGCATGTTTGTCATAGAAGGTCCCGGATGATCATTGTTCTCAGATCACACAGTCCATCCTTTTGATTCTTGAATGTACTGAGCTCTTGACAGTAACAGGACCTTCCTGAGAGCTGTTCTCTCAGCCTGGATTCACTTATCCTAGATTTTCTCAAGAAGTGGTTCAACAACATCTTTTTAAATGCCACTCCTCATAGATGCCCTGGCCAATCATCACTTAAAGTAGCCCTACTCCATCAATCCCCATCACAGTACCTGGGCTTTCCTGGTTTTTAGATGTACGTATTGTCACATGCACCTCACAGAATATAAATCCATTACCAGTAGGGGCCAAATCTGTCTAGTTCACCTCTGGGTTCCTAGCACTTAAAACAGTACCTGGCATGAAACAAGCACACAATATCTATATGTTTAACAATTTAATGAACAAAAGAATGAATGGAAAAATATTAGAAATTATAGAAAGTCCAACTATTGGAGATTTGTTAAATAATTATGGTAAATCTCTACCAAGGACTAGCATCTAACCTGTGAAACTGATTAATGTTTTTCAAAGTACAAATTATGGTCCATATGTGGTTTATGTAATCTGCTAGGCAGTCATAAACAAGTATATTCTACTTTGTTTCATTACAAAACAGAACAGAAAGTAACAAAATACAGCATACTGTAAGGAGAAGCATTGGGCAAATGCGTGTGTGTGTGTGTGTGTGTGTGTGTGTGTGTGTGTGTGTGTGTGTGTGTGTGATTACTGGGTAGCAATATGAATTTTTTTTACTATTGATCATGGTCATAAAATTTAGAAATCACTGTTGTAAAAGATCAATGACAAGGAAATATATTCATGATGCATTCAATGGAAAAAAATAGGCTGCAAAAGAATAAAGGCAATGTATATATTTAAGATAAAATACTACACTGAAACATTATTAGCTAAGAAACAAAAGCATGCACAAGCATAGAAAACCAACTTAAAAAAATAACCAAAATGTTGAGTAGATTTTTCAGGGTGATTTCCTTGTTTTCTTTTTTGTATTCATCTTTTTTTTTTTAATTATCTGCCTTTAATGTACAATTTTTGAAATGTAAGTTACTTCTAGTATATACTGCATAATATTCTTTAGAAAAACAAGCTTTTCTTTAATAAAAGTATCTCAATAGTGATATCATAAATTATGGCAAATAAGCTTTTAAGTGCCTATAGAAAGCATAATTATGACCGAGAGTTCTCTATATAAAGTGTTTCATCTCACATTATCTTGTCTAATCTCCATAATCATACAAAAATAGAGGTAAGACAGCAGTCATCCTTACTCACAGAAGAAGAAACTTAGGCACAGAGAGGTTAGGCAGCTTGTCCACAGTCACTGTGCAAATTAGTGGTTGCCCTGGCAAAGAATCCTTGGCTTCTGATTGCTAATACATGTCCCACAGTGCCCTACACTTCACCTACTTTACTATAACCTTGATATTTTAATGTGCAGTGTGGGACATAATTATCCCCTTTTTGCCTCTGCCACAAAGAAGTGAGGTTCTTTTCTCTTACTCTTCTGTTCTTTTAGGTTCTTGGGGCTACCAGCTCAAGAAAATGGCTTAGCCATCCCCTCAGACATTTTCCTATATCCTATCAGGGTACTGTTATTTCTGTGAATTTATATAATATATTGGAACACTATACTGTGGGGGATGGGAGCCACCAGAGTTTTAATCCCAGCTCTACCATTTGGGAGCTCTTAGGCACAGATTTCTGGGGCTCGATTTCCTCATTTGTAAAGTAGAGATTATGGTTATAATAATTATCTTGACATTATAGGATTGTCGTGAAGATAAATGAGTTAATACCTACTAATACCAAGACAGCATCTAGAATCATGCTCCATATACATTATTATGAAGTATTGCTATTATTATTTTATTATTATATAGTTTTTGGATATAACTGTGACCCAAACACTTTAACACTGTGGCCTCTGATTTTCCTCATTTTTCCTCCTCTCCCTGCCGCCCAGAGTAGAATTCCCTCCATCACTCCCCTAGTATTGTCATTGATTTCAAACTCTTCTCAGTGTTCTAGCCCAAGGAATCTCCTGGTTTCTCCCTCTTGTGTTTGAATCTGTAGCTACAGTACTGGTGTTTCCTAGATATATGCATATGTGAGCCCCTCTGAGGGGGTGGCTCCCTCCAAGAAGAAAACTGATGGATTTTTCTCTTGTAGACATTCTGTTTGCCTCCCAGGACCAGTTATCCACTCTCTCAGCAACAACTTTAATTTTTCTTTGAATGTAGATCAAGCTTAAGGCCAAATGGTCTAAATGAGGCCCCCTTCTTATGCTACAGTGTAAAGAAGAGAAAGAGAAAGGGAATCAAAGTCTCTCTCATTGGATTACCAAGAACAAAGAAGATAAGGGGAAGCAATTGCTAGTGCCCTATCACCTTGTGAAGTCTGAGTAAAGCCAGTGGCTAGAGGAAAGTGAAGCTAAGCCTCCAGGTGGAGGGATATGGATCTTGGTGACAGCAATAGAACCCCTGAGTCAAGCTCTACCTGAAGCTTGCCTCACTTTTGAACTTTTCAGATATGCAAACCAACACACTTTCTAATCTTCCCTTAAGACAGTTGGATTGTGGTTGTCTAATACTTAGTAGGGGCTGGGATTTAGCTCAGTTGGTAGAGTGCTGTGCTGCAGCCTCTGAGGTCCCAAGTTCAATTCCCAGCACCACAAAAAGGGGAGAAGGGCCTGGCAATCCACTCCCAAAGCAATCCTGAAACACTCGCCATTGAAAACCCTATGAGGGTCACTATGAGTTGGATACTGACTCGATGGCACCGAACAATAATACTTAGTAAGAGTCCTAGCTGATAATTTCTGGCAACAGAAATGTCCTTAGGACCACTAGTAAAAATAGCTAAAATAGCCTACAGGACAATGAAGCAAAACAAATGCCTGATAGAGTTTAACATAAACTGTGGCAGATAGTTATTCTTGTCTCCAAGTATTTCTGGGGAAAATTCGAACTCAACACAAAGGTCCTTTGTTAAGACTCCAGCTTCTATCTGCCTTCATTTCAATTCAAAATGTACCTCCTTATTCAGTTACTTAAAGGCTTTCAGCCTAGGGTAGTTGCCCTACCCCCCAACCAAAAACAAAACAAAACAAAACAAAACAAAGCAAAAACTAAGAGGCAGAGTTTGTTACAACAGAATTGAAAACCATGGTGGAGCTGTTTCCATTGCACATGCAAAGGTCTTAGCATCAGCTTTTCTGAGAATTAACAGCTAGCCGGTATCAGAATAATGGATGGGAAGATGACAGGATTCATGATTTTACCTTAAAAGCCAAAGCTGTTTGCTTCCAGCCTGGATCTAATCTGACTGAGTTTGGACATTAAACGCAATAAGTGATGTCCGGGATACTTGTGTCCCAGTGGACTTTAATGGACAACCTCACAAGAGTGTGAGAGCCACTTCATTGGAAGCATTTAAGCAGGGTTGAGATAGCCATCCACAAGGGGCAGTGTAGAGAGGATTCTGTATTAGGAGTGTGCATGTGTTGACTTTCAATTGGGACCTCTCCCACCTCTAATTCGCTTCCTTCCCCCATCCACATGCCACATGGCTGGTTACTTATTGGAAAGGCAGCATATCATCCCCTAACCATTTTCATTTCCCCTCGCCTCTGACATAAGACACATTGATCCTCCCCAAAGCCAGAGACTTCCATTCATGAGACTGGCTGGTAGACCACAATGGCAACTGTGTGGGCAAAACTGCAAGTCATCACGGGCAGGAAAAACAGGAGAACTGGGGCAGCTGGCGCACCCTGCTGCCTTTTCACCTTTTCTCTACTTCCTAAACCACCCTGTCTCTCAGCCTCCTCCTCAGCAGGTGAGGACTGGAAAATGCTGCTTGTGGGGCCTGTGCAGACCAGCCCCACCATATCCCTGTGCCAGGCACTGGCTGAACAGGGAGCTCATGCACCAAGTGGTGTGGCCTGAGAATGAGCTGTCCTAGCTCCAGAGCTCTGGCCAACTGTGATTTTCTTCCTGTGGAGGAAGGAGCAGAGAAGCACCAGGCTTGTGATTGCCTTCAGCAGCTTCCTGCTTGAAATCCCAGAAAGTGTCATGGGTATCTTGTTCAGCGAGTTCAAAAAATGGGTCCTTTACGGGGAGGTCCGCTGTGGTTTTATTTCACAGTCTTCAAAGTGTGATGAGACCCAATTCCAAAATCTGCTTTGAGGACCTAGAATTGTAACTGAGGTCCACTTTGGTCTCTCCTGAATGTTGACTAGAGATGAGAAAGATCAGGTGGATGATCTTCCACAGTTTAAATGTGTTTCTGAAAATGAGAAACTTATTCTCTTCCTGCTAGTGAGTACGGGCAGAATCGCTCCACCCCAAACTTAGCTTAGGAGAAGTGTTTAATCATTAGCTCCAGTTTGATAATAAATCACAAGCACAGCTTTGCTTTTTCTGAGCTAGAAGTTTGGAGATGGATGTGTGTGGTGGGGGTGGGAGTGTTAAAACAAAATAGGTGTCCCATTCATTCCCTCAATATATTTTAAAGTGGTGTCAATGATCCTTATGACTAAAAGGCATTTAATTAACAAACTCTTCCTCAGAGGCTCCTAATTTCCTTAGTGAGCTGTGTGAGAGAAATCTTAACAGTGTCCAGGGGGGTTACACGCTCTGTCTGGGGATTTCAGCTAGTGTGCTAGGCCCTAGAAGCTGTGCACAGAATTTAGCAAAAAGAATACCGCTTACATCTCCAATTCCACACAAAAGCTATAGCAAAGAAAGCCAAGGCCAAAAGAGTAGTCTGAATTTGGGGAGCAACACAGATAATCAAGTTGAGTAATTCTAAGCTACATAGAAACAAACAGAAATTTTCTTCATTTCTTGAGATAACACAATGTAAAGAGATATTTTGTTCATTATCATTCAGTTGTAGCTATGTAGACTTAGTCTTAGCAATAGCTCCTTGAGAGTCCTTTTAAAAATCTTTCATGTAAACTAGGAAATTCTGTTTTCAGTGGCTTAAAATTTTTTAAACTAATCATCAAATAGATTATTTTTATTAGATTTATTGTAATTACAGTTGCTATTGTTAGAATATTTATTTTGTAACTAGAGGTTCATTCAAAACCTGTCCTTAACTAGTAGATAGTGCATCCTTCATCTGTGTTCTATCTTTTGCCTATTTGCTTTCCAACACGGCATTTTATCCAGAAAACAAAATAGATTTTCTTAAGTTATATTAATGTCAGTCCTAAGTTAGTGTAAATAGACAGAAAAGGAGTCCAAGCTCCTCGTGACTGGAATGATGTCTTGCACTTTGGTGGGTTCCCAGTGCCCATTACATTCCTCCATGAAGGGTTGATGCCTAATAAATGTTAGTTAAATTTAATGCATGGGATTTCACAAGCTCCAAACCACCTGTGAGTCACCAGTGTCTGCCCAGCTAATTGGTAGTCATAATGTGGGCTATAAATGGAACTAGGCCACATAGGAACTGGGAGGCCACTCTCTTTGCAGACTAAGATTTCTCCAAGTGTGGCCCACCAATCAGCAGCATCACAATCACCAGGGTGTTTGCTAAAAATGAAGAAGTCTGGGTCTTACCTTTAGACAATGAGAATTTCAGGATGGGGCCCAGGATACCAGGTGCTAAATTGGAGGACTTGGGCTCTCTACCATGCATTGTACAGGTGCTTAGCATCCTATGCCACTTATATTATGAGCTTGAACCCAACAGGAGTGATAGGGAGAAATTCAGAGAACCCAGCGGACGACTTTATTAAAGGATGGACAAGTAGCTGCTATAAGGAAATCCTAAAAGAAATCCCCTGAATAGCTGCAAAGTTTAGGAGGAGTATCCAAACACAAAAAGGAACGCAGCTTTAGGGGGAGAGCTAGGCCATCTACCACTCCAGCCTTAGGTCTCCGGAAGACAAATGAGGCATGCTGTGCTGGAAATTCTTCGATGGCTTTGCATTTCATCACAAGTGGGTTCACCCTGCACATCTGCAAGACTGAGCCAAGAGTACAAACAGAGGCCCACATACCATATGTCTCAATGTTTAAAAGTTATATATCAAGCTAGGAAATGTTTAAATAAAAAAAGCTTCATTCCTTCTATCTTGACAAACAAACTGTCATAACAACTTGGAAGGCAGGTGTGAATTTAGAGTTGGAGGCCCACTGGAGGACCATGCTGGAATCTGGAGGAGCAGAAAGCTGGCACTCAGCCATTTCTTCCTCTTCCCACCCCAGTAGGTCCATGCCACCCTTAGGGAGACTTGGGGCCCATTTATGTAGATCTCTCAGCTACCTCTCCAAGATTCTTCCACAAATCTCCCTGATCCTGCCCTCCACATAGCCACAGCTGATTCCCTTTAGTAGGGGACTGAGTACTGGTTGTCTAGTCAGTTGGGTATAGACCCTGGAAGCAGGTTCAGGACCTTTGAGGAAGGAATTTAAGTGCCCAGGAACTCAGAGACTGTTGTCAGACATGAGCAAGTTTTAGCAATAGATCCTTCCTAATTTTGCTTGTTGGAGAGTGATGTGACTAGAGAAGAAGTCCTCTAAAATTACTTTTCAATCTTTCATGTGCACCAAATATCTTACTAAAATGTAGATTTGGATTCCTTAAATCTGTTGTTATATGCAGTTGAGTTGCATTTAACTCATAGTGACAATGTACAACAGAATGAAACACTCTCAGACACTGTGTCATGCCCAGCACTATGTCAGTGCTTCTCTGCTATTCATAGAGTTTTCAATGGTAGATTGTTTCAGGAGTGGATCACCACATCCTCCCATTTTTGTGATGCTGGGAACCAAACCCAGGGCCTCAGAGGGTGCAGAGCAATATTCTACCAACTAAGCTAAACCCCAGCTGATCTATAGGATCACTAAAGACTCTTAATTTCTAACAAACTCCCAGGTGATGCTAATGTTGCTGGCCCATGGACCACACTATGAGTCTGAAGCCCCAAGACCCAGGGCAGAGATGCCTCCAGCTCTGGCCTAAAGATGAATGGTATTTTCCACACATCTAGAACCTAGAGTGGGAGAAGGGCCTGGCAATCCACTCCCAAGGCAATCCCGAAGCACTCAGCCATTGAAAACCCTATAAGGGTTGCTATGAGTCAGATACCGACTCGACGGCACCTAACAACAACAACAACAAGAACCTAGAGAGCTCTAGTGAACTCTTGCTTTGGTTATACAGATGATTGATAAAAGGAGGGGGTGGGGAAGAAAGGAAGGGAAAAGAGAAGGAAAAAAGATACTGATATAGGGAGGAAGCACGGAGGAGGGAAGGAAGGAAATGAAGAGGAAGGAAAGAAGGGCAATAGGAAGATTTTTGCCTCAGAACTAGACTTTGCTTATGTTAATGCATCAGTTTCTATTCAAAGTGACTTATTTCACACTACCAGCCTTTTATATATTTTTTCTCCTTTTTCTGTGTGTTTGCCCCTGGTTTTCTAAGTGCTTTAAGGACAATAACAAAGTATTCTAGTTCTTTTCTTTTCCCTAATTCACTTTCAATAAATCCTAGACAGAATCCCAGATATCTTGGCTCACAGTCTAGATCCTCCTCCATCACTACATTGTCTGCTAAATAGAAGAAATATTAATTTGGAGAGGCTGTGAATCTTCTGGAAATTTCTGTAACACTAAAGATTCAGAAAGTCAGTTTGCATTCCCTCTGTACCCTTTAGTTATTAAATCATAAACTTTAATTCAAGGCATTTTAAATGGCCCAAAGGAATTTTAATTTGATGCAAATGACTCTCAAATCTGAATAAAAATCAGATCATATAAAATCATGCAATCTCTATTACTTTTAAATAATAGAATGAATTTAAAAATAATCAACAGCCTATGTAAGACTCTTGTATAATTCAATTGAACCCTTATTCCCTGTATTAATGAAGGAGATAGTGAGGGAAGCAATTCCAATCATCTGTATGTGACTTTTTGAGGTGGACACTCCTAATTGGATGATACTGAAGTTTCTATTTAAATTAGTGGCATTCTTTAAGGAAAAGACAGCTCTGGTGGCATAGTCCAGGCAATTCCTGGGAGCTATTAGCCTATGATTTTTAGCAATGAAATCCAAACCAACAGGTGAGTGTTTATAAAGCTCCTCAGAAGGCAATTTGCCTTTGTCAAAACAAATAGTTTGCTGTATAGACACGTTGTTGCTGTTAGGTACCGTCAAATTGGGTCCAACTCATAGGGACCCTATGGACAACAAAATGAAACACTCCCCGACACTGTGCCATGGTCTGCACTATGTTAGTGCTTCTCTGCTATTCATAGGGTTTTCAGTGGCTGATTATTTTGGGTTTGCTTTGGGAGTGGATTGCCAAGTCCTTCTATTTTGGTGGTGCTGGGGATAGAACCCAGGGCCTGAGAGAACACAGAGTGACAATACTCTTCTAACCGAATATTACTCTGGATCTGCTTTAAGAGTAAGTATGAAGTAACCACCCACTGAAGGGATGTTAGGGTGTTTAGGGGAAGTAAGAGCCATCCCCTAAACAAATATCTTCATCCCACTACCTATTAGAATGGTGTCAGAAAAGACATAGAATTGCTGCCGTGCAGCTTGACCTAGTCATCACAACAAGGTACCTGCTGCACTCAGAAGACCCCCAGACTTGCATACATAGGGATCTATTGGAGCCATAGAGTGAATGAGATCCACTTACATTGAGGTCAGTCACATGTAAAGCGGCGTCCCATGGCTTGGGCTCACAGGTGTGAAGAACAGACGTTCTCAAAGTCAAACAGCCATCAGAATCACAGAGTGCTGGGCCCCACAGTAGGGTTTTTGATTCACCAGGTGTGGAGAAAGGCCCAAGAATCTGCATTTTTAATGAGTTCCTAGCTGAAGCTACTGCTGCTGCTGCTCCAAAGGACAATGTGTTGAGAACCATTATATCATTAACATCTGTCTACACTGCCTTAGTCTGCATCCATAGCCCCTGGCATCTGATTCTGCCTGATCTCAGAAGCTAAGCAAGTTTGACCTGGTTAGTCCTTGGATGGGAGACCACCTGCGAATACCAGGTGCTGCGGGCTAGGGAGAAGGATTTGGCAACTGACTCCTAAAACAATCTGCCACTGGAAACCCTATGAATAGCAGGGAAGCATTGACAATAGTGCTGGGCATCGGTTAGTACTCGGATGGAAACATTGGTTAGTCTCTGAAAGTGTTTTGTCTGTTGTACATAGGGTCGCTATGAGTCGGGCCTGACTCAAGGGCACCTAACAACAACAATACTTACTTAATCAGTCGATGCTTCTTGTTTCTAAAACAACTCTTTTCCCCTTTATCTTCCCTCTTCAAATCTCCAACACTCGCCTTCTGGTCTTCACTCTCAGCTATTGTTCTGGCTTATTTCACTGAGAAAACAGAAGTAATCAGAAAAGAACTGCCATAAGCCCCCGCCAAATGTCCCAGCCTCTCTGCCTCTGTGATCATATACTCCATCTTCTCTTCTGTCACATAGATGAACTGTCCATGCTCTTTACTAAAACCAAAGCAATCTGCATGTGCTCTGGATTCCATCCCTTCCAGCCTACTCAAGACTTCCTTCCTCCTCCCTCCTGCCTCATTAAGCAACTCACCATTCTAGAAAATCCTCACAATTATTTGAGCTTCTTCTAATATCATGAATCTAAACAAAAAACAAACCCTCTAAGTTTTCTTTGACTCTACATCTCCCTCCAGGTGCTGCCTTGTTTTTCTGCTTCTATATACAACAAAATTCAAGAGTTATGTCTATCTTCTTTCTCTATTTTCTCCCTCCTCTTTCTTGGGTAATGTCTACAGCATACCACCCTAGTGTCCAATCCTGTCTGATCTCAGAAGCCAAGCAGGATTGGGCTTGGTTAGTCCTTGGATGGGAGACCTCCTTGGAATATTGGGTGCTGTAGGTTGGGATGAAGGACTCAGAAACCCACTCCTGAAATAATCAGGCCCTGAAAATGCTTTGAATAGCAGAGAAGCACTGACATAGTGCCAGGCATGGCATAGTGGCAGGGAGTATTTTGTTTTGCTGTACATAGGGTTGCTATGAGTTGGACCCTACCGCATGGCACCTAACAACAGCCACAACTTTCTTGGGTACTCTAACAAGGATTTAATCCTCATCATCCTAATGAAATTTCTCTGTTAAGGTCACCCATGACACCCACAATTAAGCCCAAGACTAATTTTCAGACGTCACCCTTGACCTATCAGCACCATTTCTCCTTCTGAAAACATTTTTTTCCTAGACCTTGAAGACATCATCCCTTTTGTGATCTCCTCCTACCTTCGTTGATGTTCCTTCCCCATCTCCTTTGCTCGCTACCCTTCACCTTCCTGGCCTCCAAATGTTGGAATGAACCAGCACAGAGTCCTTAGACTTTCCTATCTATGCTTACTTCTAGATGGTCTCATCTTGAATCTCACAACCTTAAATATTTATCAATTTGCTACCCTTCCCAGTTCTCTCTCTCTCGGTAAGTCTCCTGACCTCTAGATTTGTATATGCAATTGATCCCTTGACATCTCTACTTGGATATAGATTGTTGTTGTTAGGTGCCATTGAGTTGGGGTCCAACTCATAGCGACCCTAGTACAACAGGTGAAACACTATTGTCAGTGCTTCTCTGCTTTTCATAGGGTTTTCAATGGCAGGTTGATTTTTTGGGGGGGAAAAGTTTGCCAGGTCCTTCTCCCAAGCCTACAGTACCTGGTGCTCCCAGGTGATTTCCCATCCAAGTACTAACCAGGCCTGGCCTTGCTTAGCTTCTTAGATCTGATGGGATTGGATGCCACAGTGGTACGGCTGCAGGCTGGATATAGATTAGGCCCCTCATAGTTAATGTCTTAATCCAGAATCTTAATTCCCCTCACCTAAGCCTGCTCCCCTGGGATCTTCCCCAGTGCAATAAATAACACCATTCCTCAAAATAACTCTGGACAAAAATCTTGGTATCAACCATGAATCTTCTCCTTATGCTTACTTTTACATTCAAATCACCAGCAAGCTCTATCAGTTATAATGGCAAAATATGTTCAGAATCTTTACTTCTTAGCACACATTACCACTGCTACCAGGATTGTACTATTACAACACGCTTCTGCTTGTTCTCCTTACTTTCACCATTGACCTATAATCCCTTCCCAACTCAAGAACCAGAGATAGCCTTTTAAAAACTTAAGTCAGATCATTTTATTCCTCTCTTCAAACCCTCTATTGCTTTTAAGCTCATTCAGGAAGAAGTCCAATGTCCTTTCTGTTGCCATGGCATCCTACATGACCTTGCCCAACTACCTCTAGGTCCTAATCATTTGCTCACTGAACTCTAGCTACCGTGAACTCTTTGGCATTTCTAGAATGTTTCATACTTAGGCTTCCTGTTTCCTTGGCCCCAAATACTATTCCTGTCAATAGCTACATGGATCATTCCTTTGCTGAATTCAAGTTTCTCCTCAAAGGACCCAATTTCATCAAACTCTTCCTTGACCTTCTCTGAGGCAGCATTCAGAACTCTCTATCCCTTCTACTTCATTTATTTTTTCCTATTACCTGAAATTACCGCAAAAATGGGAGAAGGACCTGGCAATCCATTCCCAAGGCAATCCCAAAACAGTCCGCCATTGAAAACCCTATGAGGGTCGCTATGAGTTGGATACCGACTCGACGGCACCTAAAAACAACAACAACAACAACAACAACAACATTACCTGAAATTATATTGTGTCTCAGTTTGGGTCCCCCGAAAATAGAACCTGAGAAAAGAGCTCCAATGAAGATAGTTTATTTAGGGAGGTGATGCCATGAAGTTGCCACTTGGACCATAGGCATTCAGTTCCACCGAGACCTCCTGAACAGAGTAGAGAATGCCTTGGAGAATGTTCAACTTGTAGTGTTGAGCTTCTCTCTGAGAGTGAACCACCCCGCATCCAGGCTGCACTTGCCTGTGAAATGAACAATCCAAAGGTTTTGGAGAAGACTCAGAACAGAAAATGAAAAACCATGGAGTGCACACTTGCAGAGAGGTGCCACGAACATGAAGCAAGCACAAGTTCAGAGACTACTGTCCCCTGGAGCTGAAGGTGAAATTAGAAGTGGGCAGATGAAAAGTGTTAGGGAGCAGAAATGAATCTGATATATAGAGCCATTAATATCGATTCTTCTACTAGAATCAAGGCTGTTGGGTTTTTAAAGTTAGATTTCTTAGGGTACAAGTTATATAGTGATATTTAGCCTTTTAAAATGTAGAGTCTAATGAGTCTGAGAAGTGTATTCAGTTATATAGTCACCATGACAAATCAAGGTAAAAAACATTTCCAGCACTCTAAGTTACTCTGTGCCACTTTGCAGACAGTCCCCTGAAGCCACTGGCAAACACTGATCTGCTTTCTATCTCTGCAATATTGCCTTTTCCATGATGAAGCCCTTTAAATGAAATCATACAATATGCAATCTTGTGTCTGGCTTTTTTCCACTGAGCAGAAGATTCTTTGATAGCTATCCATGTGATTATATTTATCAATAATATGTTCCTTTTTATTGTTAGATAGTATTCCATCACATGGCTGCACCACAACTAGTAGAACCATTCTCCAGCTGATGAACATTTGGGTTGTTTTTGTCTGTTATGAATAAAGCTGCTATGAACAGGTGTATGGATCCGTGCTTTCGTTTCTTTTGGATAAAGATGTAGTATTAGCTCTGTTTTGTTCACTGCTACATCCTTAGTACTTAGCTCATTGCTTGGCACATAGTAAAGTATCAATAAATACTTGTTGAATGAATGAACACAGAAATATCTTATTCAAAGTTATGAAAAGCGATCTTCATGCCCAGGAGGGCTCAAATCAAAGCTGAGAATTAAACTACTTGTATGCTGCACAGATATTTATAAACATCTTATCTGAATAGCTTATGGGACAGCATCTATTTCCATTACGGAATTCATGGAACAGCACTCATCTATCTCATCAACTAATCCCCAGACCTCAGCAGGCTCATACTTACTGCACAGAGGCATAGGCATTTTTAATGCTCTGTCCTGTATACCACTCATGCTTTGGTTTGCTTGTTTGATTTAAATTCTAATTCATCTTTCCACCACTTGATTTCTTTCAGGCCCTAGGCCACTGGACTCATGCTGTCTTCCATGGCCACATTGTCAATAGATACAGGAACAACACTGTTAAAACAAACTCATGCTTTCCTCTCTCTTCCTAGACAGTACAATTTCTCACTAGTTAATGGAATCTCATGGGTAGCCAACCTATTCTAGTAGTTTATGAACTTTTAACCAATGTGCCCTGTCCTTGGGTGCTATGTTCACCCCACATTTTCTCACAGATATTGTTATTACTTGAGTTTTCCCTGGCAAAGCTAGTGGTCCTAATGGATTTATATTGCAAATGACAGCAGATGTTTTATTCACTCTTGCCTCGATCCATAGTAGTTCTGGGAGGCCCAGTGGTATCCGACACATGCTCATGAACAAGTTTGCTCAGATATCTCTGCATCTATCAGTCACTCCTCACTGGGATCCATATTTGTTCTATTACTTTCCACTGAGCACCACCATTAAAGCCTGAAATTTTGAGGTGCTGGCAGAGCTCAGCTGTGGAGAGAATGTCTCTGAGATTTTTGAGAGATCCTTATGAGAGAGCTCCTATGGCAATATGATTTGCATGCTTCTCATTTCTCAAATTTAAAATGTAACCCTGTTAGCTTTTACTTACAGCCAACACTTATTGAGCATCTATGGTATGCCAGACACTATTTCAGTGTTTGGAACAGACAAATGAAAAGGTAGGCAGTGGATTAGTCAGAGTCCTCCAGAGAGACAGAACCAATAGGAGATACATACATACATACATACACACACACACACACACACACACACACACACACACACACATATACACATACACATATATATACACATATACATATACATATATACACATACACATACACTATGGAATGTGAACAAAAAAACATGGTGAATGCTTACATTAAAATTTCTTATTCCATTAAATGACACATTGCCATTAATCCCCCTCATAATGTTCCCTCTGGCTTTGAATGCACTTATTCCATTATTTTTGCCACTTTCTGAAACAGTTCTAGAAGTCCTCCTTCATAAGTGTCTTTAGTTTTATCCTCTATCATAACAACACTTCCTGTCACATATGGCTTCTGGTATAGCAATTTCTGTCAAATATAAACATTATGGTTGAGTCCTCATCCTCCTTGCTCACTGGATCTGACACTGTATGACTTGTGGTTCTTCCCCAAAGTGAAAATGACCATGGAAAGGAAACATGTTGAATCAAGTCAGGACATCAAGGCAGCCACAATAGCACAACTAAAGAACTAAAAACACTTACAAAAGAGGGCTTCCAGAACTGTTTCAGAAAGTGCCAAGACTGATAATTGTGTTCAAAACCAGGGGTAGTATCTTGAGGGAGATTAATGGGAATGTGTTGGGTCGTTATTTATTTATTTATTTATTTATTTATTTATATTTTATTTTATTTATTTTTTTGTGGTACCAGGGGTTGAAACCAGGGTCTTGCGCTTGCATGCTTTGCAAGTGTTGGACCACTGAACTGACCCCCCCCAAACCATTTTTTTGCTTTTTGAGACGGTCTTTCTCTCGCTAAATTATGCAGACTGCCTCTGGTGTCAAACTTGTGATCCTCCTGCCTCCGTCTTCCTAGCTGCTGGGATTACACTGTGCCCTGTTTGCCAATGTAAGAATTTTTTAAAATTTAAACATGCAATATATGTATATATGTGTGTGTGTGTGTGTGTGTGTGTGTGTGTGTGTGTGTGTGTGTGTATATATATATATATATATATATATATGGAGAGAGAGAGTGTGTGTGTGTGTTACCATGTATAAGAAGGGATTTATTCAGAAAGTTGGCTCACATTATTATGGAGACTGAAAAGTCCTACAGCAGGTCATCTGCAAACTGGAAACTCTAGGATGAGAGTAGCATGGCACAGTCCAAATCCGATGGCCTCAGAACAGGGAAGCCGAAGGTGCACCTCTTAGTCCAAGGACGAAGGCCTAAGAAATCAGTGGATCACTGTGTTAGGTTTTAGAGTCCCAAGGCCAGGAAGCCTGGATTTGTGAGGTCTAACAACAAAAGAAAGGCCTGGGATTTAGCTCAGTTGGCAGAGCAGCACTCTGCATTCTCTAAAGTCCGGAGTTCAATTCCCAGCACTGCAAAAGTGGGAGAAAGACATGGCAATCCACTCCCAAGGCAATCCCGAAACAATCAGCCATTGAAAACCGATATGGATCGCTATAAGTTGGACAGGACTTGATGGCACTTAACAACAACAACAACAAGGACAAAAGAGGAAGAGTGTGCCCCAGCTTAAGCGATAGACACATTTGCCCATTTTCTGTTTTTAATCTCTCTGGGCCCCTTGTTGATGGATGGTGCCTGCCCGCATGGAGGGTGGAACTTTCCCATTTAGTCCACTTAGAATTCATCCACTAAACTTCCATGGAAATACCCTCACAGACACACCCACAATAATGCTTTACTGTATTGTTACATATTCCTTAGTCCTGTTATGTTGACACCTAAATATAACTCACAAGTAGCATTCCTGTGTCAGATACCTGATACCCATTCAGCTTCATTTCTGATCCCTGCATGGCTACGGACAGTGAACAGTTAAGCACAGATTTCAACCAATTTTGCCTGCCCAGTTACAGGTTAGGATTTGCTAGTGAGGCTGAAAAGGCAGAAGTTAGGAGTGGCCAAATGGCCACTATTCTCAAGAAGTAAGGAAGCCAGATTTGACATGATATCCTAGAGAACCTTTGCAAACCAACTATTTCAGTGCTTTGCTCCAGGCTGAGGTCATCAGTGGCTATTTCCCTGACCTTCCACCTTCCACCTCTTTGACCTTCACTCCATTACAACATCCCATGTTTACATAAGCTCTGAATCCTATATTAAACCCTTTTGTTTCTGTAAGATTTAAAGGGGTTCTGTATCCCAACATAAAGAACCTGCACAAGCCCTTGTCTCAGGCTTTTCTTCTGGAAGGCCAAACTAAGGCAGATCCTGTCCTCAAGAGGGAAGAGGCAATCAATTAGTAACCAAACAAGATCATGTCAGCCTGTGATGAGGGCTAGTAGGAAAATAAAAAAGGTGATGTGTGAGAGTCATGGGACATGAGAAGGGAAGTCCTGTTAGACAGAGGGCTTGGAAAAGAATTTGAAGGTGATATTTATATTGAAATCTGGAGCATGAGAGGTCATCCTCCAGGGCAGATTATTCGGAATATAAGGAACAGTAAATATATAGGCAGCAGGATGAGAATGGGGCTGGCTAAGAAAGAGAATAAGGACCCTGGTTGGAGAGCCCAAGGAAAGGGGAGGAAAGTACAACTTGAGGGGGAGAAGCTGGCAGCATTTGCTTAGGTAGGATCCTGTAGGCTCCCAAAG
Source organism: Pedetes capensis (assembly GCA_007922755.1). Classification (NCBI taxonomy): domain Eukaryota; kingdom Metazoa; phylum Chordata; class Mammalia; order Rodentia; family Pedetidae; genus Pedetes; species Pedetes capensis. Next base: position 20,912 of record VMDO01017703.1, read on the forward strand.
GGGAGTTTCATTTGCTGCCAAGTGGAGTGGAAAGCTGTAGAAGGTTTTAAAGCAGAGGAATGATCAGATTTATGATTTGAAAAGTTATTTGGCTGTTGCCTGGCAAATGGAATATGGGGTAGAGACCCAAAAATGACAGGTTGTCTCTCACCAGACCTAAACATGAGTTCAGGGGCTGCTCGGGGTTCAGTTTAGAGTACCAATGACCATGGGGCACATACTTACAATCACATCCCCCTTCTAAGATCCAAAGCTCTCTTACGAGGCCATACTTCATAGGCCCGGATGCTTCCTCCTTGGCTCAACCTTTTTATAGGGCGTGAGCTGCCGTAGGAGAGGTCCTATAGGAGACCCCTTCGTTCCTCAAGCACAAAGACTTCTGGCTGACTTGTCCCTGCAGCCCTCCAGACACTGGAAAGCCATCATAGTGCCAGCTAAGTTGCTACTGACACCTGGATCAAGAGGACTCAAGTCAGAGGCACTCATGTGAATGGAAATTGGTCTGGCCTAGTTAAAAGAAACAAATGAGAAAAGGAGAGACCTACATTCAACAGAGCTGTAGCTTCTCAGCAGCTCCAACCATTTTGACAAAGAGGAAAATGTGGGAAAATGGTCTTGAGATTGTTAATGATGCAGAATCATAGAAAATATGATAGGATGGAAATATCTCCAGTGATAGACTTAAAATGGAGTTTTCTATTCTGAGTTTGAGAAACAAAATGAGGAGGAGCTAGCTTTCAGGAGACAGACCCTATTTCCATAATTATGGGCAATTGCACACGTTACTTAGAAAGCCGGCGAGTCATAAGGCTGGACTGTTTTTAGAACAAGCCATAATTTAGATGTGGGAAGTAGATTCACATCTTTGTATCACCACCACAACATACGCTACGTTTCAATCTATCAGGAGCTCAAATTTGATCAGCTTTTTTTTCTTCCCTTTTTTTAAAAGAAATGTGCAGCAAATTGCTTTTCCTAATTAAGGTAGATGAAGACATAAGCACGCATACTGCTTACCACTCTCGGATAAAATTGACTTTCAAATGATATTTAATGGACCAACCTGATGGTAACGTTCTGCAGTTCCAGGCAGGAGGCCTGGATTTGATTCTCTTACTGCAAAAAGGAAGCAAAAGGTGTGTGCATGTGTGGGTATGCACACACACACAAGTGCACTTGCATGCATTATGCACACACAGGCGTGTACCATGCATGTACATGTGTGCACACACATATACATGCACTAATATGCTTACAGTGGTTGAAAATGGGGGACAAAGGATGAGGATAGTTTCTCAAGAGATCATTTGTTCTTCTGAGAAAAGTTTAACCTTTGTCATTCCAAAAGCTGGCGAAGAGGAAAACTGGGATGAGGAAGTGAAATGGACAAGTAGTGAAATAGAAGACGTTATTGAGAACATTTAAAATCTTCATTTTTTTTTTTTTTGAGGTAGTTAGGGATTGAACCCAGGACCTCACACATAATTTGCAAGTGCTCTAACACTGGGCTGTACACTTCGCCTATTTTTTTTTTATCTTGATACAGGGTCTTTCTGAGGTACGCAGGCAGGCTATGACCTTGAACTTGTGATCCTCCTGTCTCAGCCTCCCAAGTTGCTAGGATTACAGGTGTGAGCCACCATGCCCAGTGAGAACATTTAAAATATTTTTCTGAGAATTTTCTGAGATGTTTTAGTAACATTTTTCAAAACTGAAACTAACCTCTTTTATGAGCCTTAGTATAATAATAACAAGACTGACAATAAGACCTATATTATTGAATACCTACTGAGTACCACAAACCATACTTAGACCTTCCATACTTCGTTGGGTTTAGTCTTCACACACAGCCCTATCAGTCAGTGTCATTGTCATCCCTCTTTTACACAGGAGAGGTGAAGGGGCATGGCCAAAGTAATTAGCATAGACAGCATTGAAATTCAGTTCAGACTCCAAAGCCCGAGCTCTGGATCACTATACCTCACCAGCTCACTCATGGTAGGGCTCTGCTTATGATGGCATCATATTTCTTATACCCAGACATGCCCAACACATGGTGGCAGGGAAGAATAAGCAAATGGAAGTGACTTCTGTACATATGAAAGCAGAAAGGCGATCCTCCTTAGCTTGCTAGAATCCTAGTCTCCATCACTCAACCTCCATGCAGAATGGATTCATGTTTTCAGATGCATAGATTCATGCAGACTTCAGATGTTTGCTGAAGAGGGAGGGCACCTCATCTCACCAGTCTCATTGGCTCTGTCTCACACTTCCTGTAACTCTACCTGTTCCACATAAATGGAGCACAGCTGTGTATCATGTAGGCCCTCCCTTCCTTGAGGGTCTAGATCAATCCAAGCCCCCAGTTCAACATGTAGCAGAAGTCGAAAGTCCTCCCCAGGACTTCTGCAACTCTTCGTGGGCCCAAGGTTCTCTGGGATCCTGCGTGATCAGTGGGCTTCAGCTCTCAAGAGTATAAATCAGACCCTTCCTCAAAAGCCACAGGAAGTTCACCCCTATTATATATTCCAGGTCATATTGGATCTTATTGAAGAGTTCAGGGAGAGACAGAGAAGCAGTTGACATTATATGCTACAAGCAACTTTGTGAGCTAGAACAGGTATCATTGCCTTAAACATGATTGAGGTTGTCCAAGATTTTGTTTTAGTTGGTTCTACAGTCAAAACTATGGAAACAGCAGTCAAGAAATCAAAAGACGCATTGCATTGGGAAAAGCTGTTGCAAAAGACCTCTTTAAAGAGTTGAAAAGTAACGATGTCACATTGGAGATGAAGGTGCACCTGACTCATGCTATGATATTTTCATAGCATGTTTGTGAAAGCTGGACATTGAATTGGGAAGACAGGAGAAGAATTGATGCTTTTGAATTATGGTACTGGAGACAAATATTGAATATACCATGGACTGCCAAAAGAACCAACAGATCTATCCTCGAAGAAGTACAACCAGAGGTTCCTTGGAAGCAAGGATGGCTAGACTGTATCTTACATGTTTTGGACATGTGGTCAGGAGAGACTAGTCCCTGGAAGAGGATATCATGTTTGGGAGAGCGGCCCACCAATGAGACAAAGGAAGACCATGAACTAGATGGATAGGCCATAGTGGCTGCAACAATGAGATTTAACATAAAAAACAGATCATGTGCCTGGCACAGTGTCGGGAAGGGTTTTTTCTGTTGTACATATGGTTGCAATGAGCTGGACTAGGCTGGATGGTACCTAACAACAACAGAAACAATGGCCTCCTTGCCTGCCATGGCTGCACTGACTTCATCTTGTCCCTTCCAGGCGGAGCCCCTCTTGGCTCCAATTGCTTCAGTCTTCCTCTGTTATGCAGAAGAATCTGCCTCCAAGGTTAAACAGAAAAAAGAGACACGTACTTTATGCAGAGATTCTTAACCTGGAGCTAAGAGTTTGGGGATCCATAAACTGGGATAGAAAAATATTACTTTGTTTTGGTTGTTGTTGTTGTTGTTAGGTACTGTTGAGTCTGGGCTGACTCATAGTGACCTTCATAGGGTTGTTAATGGCTGATTTTCTTGGAATTGTTTCAGGACTGGGTTGCCAGGTCCTTCTCCCATTTTCCCAGTGCTAGGAATTGAAGCCAGGGCCTCAGAATTGCAGAGTAAGCACTCTACTAATTGAGCTAAATCCCAGCTAGCACTAACTAAAATTTAGTACTTACTTCTATTCTATTATGAATTGGGGTAACAAAATACATAATTATTAGCAGTATCTGAGACCCTTGCCACAGAGAGAAGTCATAGACATATTCATTTCATATTATAATTGTTGGTGCATCTTTATTCATCACCACTTTAAAATTATGCTGGCTAGATCTAGCTGTTAAAGTATTAATTAAGAAGCACATATATTACTGTTTCACATACTTGATTCTTAAAATTTTTGATAACAAGATTTTATTTTATTCTATCCATTTGAAAATATGATTCTGAGAAGAGGTCCACAGATCTTACCAGACTGCCAAAGAGATCAATGGCTCAAAAAAGGATTAATAAATCCTAGTTTGACATGATGAGTTTTTTAATGTGAATTTACCACAATAAAGAAAAGAAGTCCTATGTGGGCATGACAGTACATGCCTGTAATCCCAGCTACCAGGGGCAGGAGGATCATGAGGTTGAGGCCAGAGGCAGCCTGCACAACTCAGTGAGATCCTATCTCAAGATGCAAAATTTAAAAATGGGCTGGAGGTGCAGCTCAGGGATAGAACACTTGCCTAGCATATGCAAGGCCCTGGGTTCAACCCTTAGTACTAAAAGACATAAAAAGAAAAGAAGTCCCAATTTAATGAGATCTACCCTCTTGAAAAAGCCACTATGATTTATCCAGAAACATTTTCAGCCTGTAACCCAAGTTTGAAAGTTTCTGAAGCCAGGTGTGGAGGCGCATGCCTATAATCCTAGTGGCTCAGGAGCAAGAGGCAGGAGGATCGCAAGTTCGAGACCAGAGGCAGTCTGTGTAATTTAGCGAGACCCTGTCTCAAAAAGTAAAACAAAAAAAATTGGGCTGGGGATGCAGCTCAGTGGTCCAGCACTTGCAAAGCATGCAAGGGCAAGGCCCTGGGTTCAACCCCCAGTACCGCAAAAAAAAAAAAAAAAAGTTTCCACATAGTTTTTCAGTCAAACTCTCCCAAAAGAACCTAAAGCAGTCACAGTTCACTTGCACTTTTAAAGAGTGGTTTGTATATTAAAGGCTCTTAGTAACACCAGAAAGTTGAGCTGATGGGAGAGGATCTGGCAACATCTTTGCCTTCTTTGGGCTAGTGGACTCTCAATAAAAATCTGTCTCGGGTGCAGTGGCTCATGCCTGTAATCCCAGCGGCTCAGGAGGCGGAAGCAGGAGAATCTCAAGTTCGAGACCAGAAGCAGTCTGTGTAATTTAGCAAGACCCTGTCTCAAAAAGTAAAAAATGGGCTGAGGGTACAGCTCAGTGGTCCAGCACTTGTAGAGCATGCAAGTGCGAGGCCCTGGGTTCAATCCCCCATACTGGAAAAAAAAATCTGTCTTTGGGAGTTTCTTTCCTGTTGATTGTTTATTCAAACACCTTGTTTACAGTAGACAAACTATACTGATCACAACTAAACTCTGTGTTCACTTAGGTTTCATTGACAGCATATTCTCTACCCTTCCAAGACCACCTTCTTCATCTGAAAGCTTACTCCAATATTATATTTAAGTTGTCCTCATTTTGGCAAACATTGTGTCCTTGCTAAAGAATTGTAAGTCCTTCCGATCCAAGATTTAGGCTCAGTTAGAAAAAAAAGGCTGGAAAATTAAAAATTGAAATATAACGATTATTTCTGAACAAGCCATTACAAAATGATTACTTACCATTTGTCTTCTGTTGACCAGCATTAAATGGTAAATTGCAACAGGCCAGGCTGGAGGGTCAGTGCTGTAGTTATACATTGCCACACGAGAGCCCAAACTACCCCTGAGTTCAGCTGGCATGAAAAGTACCCCCTACGTGTTGCCAGGAATATGTGGGAAGGGGAAAAGGTCATTTGGAATAACGATGTGCTAAGCTTAGGTATCAATGCTGTCAGCAAATTTCCTTGGATTGTGTTATAATTACTATCATTATCATTGAACTCACCCATATTTCCATATTTAAATTGTCTTTGTATCAGTTAAATTGCATTCTGTTAATACATCTTGAATCCACTTCAGTTTCCCTTTTTGAAATTTCATTTTTCATCTTTTTTTGTTTGTTCTGAGCACCATATGAAACACTGGAAACAATGAAAGCATTAAGGCACAGTGTAGCAGTGCTTGTCAATGAGTGTCTTTGTGGACCTGGGAATGAAGAAAGCAGTGGTGCCCCAGTAGGGAATCATATAAATTTTCCATTGAGAAAAGGATACTTATGTGAACAGAAACAATCATCTCTAAAGGCTCTCTCCCAGGGGCAGCACCAGAAGAGACCTCAAGAGATTTCAATGCATAACCACAGCGAGGAAACGTGATTTGTGGATTCACACATTATAAAAGCTACTTCTGTTGATTTTCTGTAAATGCCATGTGAAATAAATTGTTCTATAGCTTGAAGATTGTTTTGCAAGTAAAAAATGTTTAGGGTGGCATTTTCTTTTAGAGGAATGAATTTATACTGAACTGAAAGCCTTGAATGGCTTTTCTCCCCCCATGTACTTGTACGGACCACTGTGCATGCATACTGCCCATGCTTTCCTATTCAGGTTGGAATATGATAAAATCAGAGGAGTTGCTATACATGTTACCATGCAGCCATGACTTCCTTCTACATTTTAGTGTATATATATTTATATATTCATATGTTTATATGCATACATACACACATACAGAGGGTGTCAAAAATGTATGTTGTTGTTAGTTGCCGTGGCGTCGTGTCTGACTCATAGCAACCTTTATAGGGTTTTCAATGGCTGATTGTTTTGGGATTGCCTCAGGAGTGGATTGCCATGTCCTTCTCCCATTTTTGCGGTGCTGGGAACCAAACCTGGGACCTCAGAAGGAAAAAAAAAATCTGTATTAAAATCGTAATACTCAATATACGCCAATTAAAAAGATGAACCCACATCACATTTGACTTCTACAATTGTAAGAGATGCTTAAAGTGGTTACCATAGCAGAAGCAGCAGGACTTTGTTGCCATGTGAGGCCTCCCGGATCTTCCCTTGTGCACGTCACACACAGCACCGTGCTTCTCAAACTGATCATAAATGTGTGTAATTGTTAGGCATGTTGGAGGTTCTGTTGTGTATTCATGCTTCCATTGTCTTTGTACTTTCACAAGGTCCTCAAATTTCAAATGAATTTCAAAATGGTCTTGGACTCCTCTAACAACAACAGTGCTTCAGCTATTTTCTTTCTTTCTTTCTTTTTATCCCCCTTTATTAGTAAATGATGATGGGGTACAGAGTAATACAGCATTGGCTTTTTCCATTATGCTTCCTTTACATCACTTCTAGCAACACTTTCATCAACCCACAAGGTGTATGGAGCCTTATGGCTAATACGTAGTAAAACTAAAATGCTTATTTGGGTTACATTCTTCTATTTTTCCAATATACTCATGAAGTTGTGTTGTTTACACTGAGATCATCCTCTCCCCACTCATCCCTCCACATTGACCCTTCTTCCCATCGCATCTTCTCCAATCTTCGCTTCCCTCTGGTTCTGTTATTTTCTTTATTTTTCCTGTTGCATGATGACACTAGCATTCATTTGATTAAGGCCAACTTTTGAGTGAACATCATACACACGATTCTACTTTAACTCAGTTCAACTTCAAAAAGTAATACATAAAATGGGTGTATGGTTTTTGGTACCTCTTGTATTCATATGAATATCTTTCTTTGGTTTCTAGCTAAAGTCACTATCCCAAAAGCATGTATCTTATTACTTCAATAATTGGTAATTGTTTTCTATAAATCCCCAAATTGCCATGCATCTATTTATTGTCATGAAAAACCATTGTGCAGCCATAAGTAATGAATTTTTGTGCCACGACATTTTATAACTCAGCAGTTAATGCCAACAATATTTTCTTAGTTCTGGTTTCCCAGAACACAATTCCTGAGAAAAGATTTAGGTTCATATAGTTGATATAGCATGGGAGAAAGATGTGGCAATCCACTCCCAAGGCAAGCCCCGAAACAATCAGCCATTGAAAACCTTATGAGGGTCACTATGAATCAGACATGACTCACTGACATCTAACAACAACAAGAAGTTGATATAGGAGGAATCACAATTGAAAGAGTATAGAAAGTGAGAAAAGAAAAAGAGAAAAGACAAGAAAAGTGTATTTTAATGAGTGGGTTTCCTCTATGAGCAAATGGAGCTCAATTCTACCAGTGATCCTTTGAGGAAACTTATAGAAGATGCCCCAGAAGGGATATGGCACCCGGGGTACTTATCTATCAACTCCCATTTCTATTCGTGGAAGATTGCCTCTGGGGCCCTTCAGTCCCCCAGCATTTCTGAACTCTCTGGTCACGAAGTATACAAGCTCCACAGGCACCTAAGGCAATGCTAGGGCAGAGAAGCTAAGTAGGTCCAGTACTTCAAATGGGTACCTGCTGATACCCACAGGAACTCAGAGGCAGCTGCAGGAGAACTCAGAGCTTGTTCAAGGAATAAGGGACAGGACATCAATAGTGGCTTCTGTAACAGCCAGTATTTATTGAGCACTTACTGTGTCCCAGGCATTGTTCTAAACTCTTTACATGTATTAATTAATTTAATAAAGAGAATGTTTTAGTGCCATGTCTTGCAGTATGTTTGACTTTGTTACTTACATAACCCATTTGCTGTCCTGAAGGCAATTTAGCACTGCTGACTACACCAGGCAGTAGGGAAAGCAAGTAATCAAGCCACCCATTAGAAGGGTCAAAATTGCCCCAGCTGCTTTTTCAAATCCAAATGAAGTCATCTCTTCCTAGTAGTGAGGAAGCTAGAGTAGTCAGAGACTTTCCTAAATATAATCTTACAGTTTCTGACAGAGTTCTAAACCTTCTCCGAAACTTTTCAAATTTTCTTCTCCCTCTGCTTTGGTTTCCCTTGGAAAAAAAATAAGACTCTTTTCTAAAAGCAGGCTCTTCAGAAGGACACATTCCTGTGCCTCCAGAGACAGTGAGAGGTACTTTGCACAGCACAGTCATTGTTATATAACATCGCATTGGGGACACTCAGTGCTTTCTATCAATAGTTTCCCATCTCCCATTTCAGAAGCGTTGACAGGAAAGCCAATCCAAGGTTTTCTGGAATTTGTGTTTGTCTTTTATCATCATTCATGCCACTCTCTAAAGTAGCAGCCCCAATGGCACAGTGGTATTTATCATTCCCTCTGCTGGGTACATTGTAGAAGCTGAAATTAGGTATAACTTTCCAGGCAGCAGTAAATCCAAATCTTAGATCAATAGGCACAGAGTCTGGCATCCCTTATCAACTCTTTCCTGGGCTTACTTGTGCGTATACAAAAGCCTGGAGCAAAGTCAATTAAGAATGAAGTTTTATTGATGATATCTGTTCACCATGATAGACAAAAAGTCAGAGAAAAAAATTGTTTTTCAAGGCCTCTTTCTCTCACTCTTGGTGAGGAACTCACTGATGGGCAAGACAGAATGTACTAAAGTACTTTGTTAATGCTTTGTTTCCATCATAATTACTCTAGTTTGTGGTGGTCTGATGAAAGCTTAACACATAATTCAATGGTATTTTCCCCAAAATTAATGTACTAAAAGGATCAAAGCCTTGGCTTAAATTAACTACCATCCAAGACCTCACCCTCTGGCCACAATAAAATTGGCTCCCAAGTTTAAAATTCAAAAGAGAAATTAGAGAAGTCTGGAAGCATGTGTCACTCTCAAATGTATTGGCTAGTGAACATGTGTGGCCAGTGCCATGGAATATGGAATAGACTTTGTGCTGATTTGAGACATAGCGACCAGGATGAGGTCAGTCAGCTTGATTTCTAGGAATCAGTGGTAGAAAACCATTTGGCAAGTTTTGGCCAAAACACACCCGACAGTCATGAACAGAGAAGTCTATGCCCTTGTCTACCTGTCAGTTCAAATATAGACACTTGTTCGTTGATGATTTCCCTAGAAACTGAGTCGTTGTTACCATCAATTTTTGTTTAGACAAAAAGTAGTCATTGCCTGGTGAGGGTTGATAGAGCTGAAATAGATTGCTAATTCTGTTATTTGGGGATTTTGTCATCTTATATTGACAGATTGGGTCACACAAGGAGATATAATAAAGCCCTCAAAGCAGATCCTCTCGGATCCCCCAAAGTGAGTCCTTACAAAGGCCAAAGAAAATAGCTCACGGAGAGGAGCATCATTCTCATGTTTCTTAGAAATGAAGAAAGGCCCATACACAGGGATTATGAGAGCTGGACCCAGGCAGGCACACCAGTCTCTGTCTCAGATAGGCTTAGTGTTCTGGTGGGACACCCAGCCCTTCTGAAGCCTCTGAGCTGGTTCTACTCAGAACCCAATTTATGCTGGCAAATTTGAGGTGCATAGTGCAAATTCTCCAAGAAAAGGTGATCATGAAAGAGAATATCTTTCAAAATCCCCTGAAAGAGTACCTAGGACTATCCTGGTAACTCATATCTGTACATATCAGGTGGTACAAATGCCCAGATCTTTGCTTTATTCCCCTCTACCTTCCCAGAGCTTCTGACTGCCAGCAACCTGTATCTGGAAGCTTTGGATTTTAAGTAGACTTTCTTTTTTACAGCTATTTCAGATGTACAGAAAAATTGTAGCTACTGAGTTGCATATAATACAGATAGTTCCCATACACCCCACACTGAATTTCCCCTATTGTTAACATCTTCCATTAGTGTGGGACTTTTGTGTGGTTATAGTTACTGAATCAATGTTGACACATTAATATTAATTGGAGTCTATACTTCATCTTGATTTCTTTTTACTCTATCAGGATTCCATGCAGAATAACATGTTATATTTAGTCATCATGTCTCTTCCAGCTCCTCTTTATGTGACAGTTTCTCAGGTTTGCCTTGCCTTTTATGACCTTGACAGATTTAAAGTGGACTGGTTATGTATTTTGTAGAATACTCCTCTACTGGAATTTGTCTCATGTTCTTCTCCAGATTAGACTCAAACTATTGTGTTTTGGGGGGAAGACTACAGAGGTGAAGTGCCATTCTCATCACATCACATCAAGGCTACACGTGAACATGGCTGATCACAGTTGATGCCGACCTTGATCCCTGGTTGAGGTCATGTTTGTCAGGTTTCTTCACGGTAAAGTCAGTCTTTCCCCCCTTTTCTGTATTTCACTCTTTGGAAGTAAGTCATTGTGCACAGTCCACACTTAAGGAGGAGGAGGTTATGTTCCACCTTCTTAAGGGCAGAATCCCCATGTAAAATACATGGAATTCACCTGCATAGGAGATTTATCTCTTCTTTCTCATTTATTTTACTCAATTATTTATTTGTATCGGTATAGATTCATTGAATATACCATGGACTGCCAAAAGAACCAACAAATCTGTCCTAGAAGAAGTACAACCAGAGTGCTCCTTGGAAGCAAAAATGGCCAAACTGAGTCTTACATATTTCGGACATGTAGTCAGGAGAGAACAATCCCTGGAGAAGGACATCATGTTTGGAAGAGTGGCAGGTCAATGCAAAAGAGGAAGACCCTCCACCAGATGGATTGACACAGTGTCTGCAACAATGGGCTTAAACATAAATAAGATGGTTTGCCTGGCACAGAATCGGCAAGTGTTTCGATCTGCTGTACATAGGGTCGCTATGAGTCGGACTCCACTCGACGGCACCTAACAACAACAACAACAATAGATTCATGGGCATTTATTTTATACTTTTGATTCTAATCAATATTACTTACTTTATTGCTCAAATTTTTCTGGTTTTATCCACTGAGAATACTTTCAGTTGGCCTCTTATCCCTTTGACAGACTACTAACAATGGACTGCTTTTAGCATTTGATTACTTTTTTTTTTTTTTTTTTGCATAAGATGCTCCAGGTTCATCTTGTATATTTCTCATCCCAGTCCTAGGGAACTGTTTGCATTTTTTATTTCATTTATTTCTCATTTTTGGAGAATTCTATTAGAAACTGAGACCCCAAGGTGTGCTTTTGCTACTGGGATGTAATTGCTTCAAGACCCTTCCAGTTGACAGGGCAAAGGAATTTATTGTATATTAACCAATGTATATTTATATTTGTAAATATTTCTGTATCTAATCATCTGTATATATACTAAGCTAAACATAAATTCATATTAATTTCTCCAACTATAATTCATTACTATATGGATCATTCTAGATTCCCTCTTTTGTTTCCCTGTAGATTTCTACTCCAACAGTGAGGAATCCAGCCATCATCATCCACCACCAATTTACTAAACTTCAGTTCCAGTATATATATATATAGTATATATATATATACATATATATATATATATATATATATATCAGAATCAGAATTGTTAATCTGGATCCCTGAGGATTCAGTGATTATGTGCAATTCTTTTGGTCTTTTGTCTTAGGGAATCCAATCATTTCTTAAGTTACTTATGTTAGAACCCCTATCCCTTTCAGTAAAGCTATTTCATACATTTGTAATACACTTAAATTACTTTATCACAATGTCCATTCTGTCTTGGATTCCCCTACCTGTGGACTTCCCCCCCCTCCCGCCTCATATTATCCTTAATAATTTATTCATTGACGCAAACTTAGAATACAAAGATAGTTTCAAAATTGCTAACGCTTACAATTACACAAAGCAAACTTACTAAATAGGGTTCAATACTTGTCTGCAGTATTTTTTTTCTTCTGAGGTAAAATTTGCATACAGTCAGCTAAACAGATCTTAAGTACCCAGTTAGATGAGTTGTTGACAAAACATATAACTATATAACCAAAAGGCACATTAAGATATAGAATATTTCCATCATTCCAGAAAATTTCTCATGTCTCTTTGGAGTTAACTCCTCCCTCTAGAGGTAACTTCATCCTGATTTTTTTTTTACCATACATTAGGTTTCCAGTTCCAGATCTTCATATAAATGGAACCATATAGTAGGGATATTTTGTGCATAGCCTCTCTCACTCTGAATAATGTCTTTGCAATTCATCCATGTTTTTTCTGTAGACTTTCATCAGTTAGTAGCTTCCATGCATGAAGTCAAGTCATTGGTATGCTGGCAAATGTTTAACAGCTAGCTCTCTGAAAGAAAAAAAAATATCTGATTTGTAGCATTAGCTAATTTCTGCAGTATAAATACTCCCACCATTACCAATTTCAAGCTACTCTCAAAAATTTAACAAATGGCTCTTGAGAGCCAGTATGAGCCAGCTATAGCACACTGCTAAAAGCCCAAGCTAGTAGTGGTCTACCAATAAATGAATTAAATCTTATATTGCATTATCTTCAGTAGTAGTATGGCAACCAGGCAGTTTGTAAGGTTATAAGCCTAAAAAGCCTTTTGATAATAGCATATCCATTCAGTCAAATATTGAGGACCTATTCTGAGCCATCTGCTACTAGACTCACATTTCTAAAAGATCTGCTGTCCTTCTATATTTGGTGGCTATACAATTGAAGGTCTGGCCATGTATTAGTGGGGGTTCCATAAGGAATTGTGGTAGCCTTGGCCCACTAAAATTTTTGCCCTTGATTAAGTCTATGAAATGCTATCATTTAGGAAATCCATATTAATCCACTTAAGAGGATACTAATCCAAATGGCTGGAATTAGGAAAATGTGTCTGCTAGCTCATGTCTCTGGCAAATGACAAAATAAGGGTCAGGTATAGCAGCAGTCAGGTAAGAGAAAGAAAATACATCACAGTCATGTTGAGGAAATTTTGAAAGAAATAGTCCAGAGCAAAATCTTCAGACACTTGAGCTCTTTCCATGATGCCTTGGCTCACTTAAGGCCTGCAGCTTTGACAAAGAACATTCAACACAGACATTTTCCCTCTGGTTGCTTTTATTTTATATTTTTCTAGGTGCTTTTCTTACAGCTGTTTAGAGTCAGGACAATGGAAGGAATATGAATGGAGAGGGAAATGCTTAAAGACCCTCTTCCAGGCACAAGTCCTTTTCTACTGCAAGACTGCGTGGGAGAGTCACTTGAGTTTGCTATACCCTCTTCAAAATAGCACATGAAAAAAAAAAAACTTTGTTTCACTGCACCAGTCACTGAATTTGGCTTTTGTATATTTTTAGGTTAACGTACAACTGGGACTTCCTGAAGTCTGATGAAGCAGTATAACAAGGAGCTAGTGCAATCCAAAGACCTTGACTGTCTCATATTGATGCTACTTGATAGATATAAAGCAATAGTTTTCTGTCTTTGAATCTAGACTTTCTAGACAGCCTATTTTTAATACAATCCTTCTCTGGTTATTTCATTACTATTGTTATAGTTTAAAGATAAAAAATCCCCTCTAAGTTCATGTTTGCCAGCATACCAATGGCTTGATTTCATGCATGGAAGCTACAAACTGATGAAAGGCTACAGAAACAACATGGATTAATCTCAGAGATATTATTCAGAGTGAGAGAGGCTATGCACAAAATATCCCTACTATATGGTTCCATTTATATGAAGTTCTAGAACTGGAAAACTAATGTATGGTTTGAACACTATTTTTGGAGGCTGTGGAACCTTTAGGAGGTAGGGCCTAGCTGGTCAAGGTGGACAACAGGGTAAGGGCCTTGGAAGATTATACATGACCTTCAGTTCCTGTCTTGCTCTCTGTCTGCTTGTCCAACCTGATGTGAATAACTCTCTTATGTCACATGTTCTCATTGCCTGCTCCACCATGCCTTCCCCCACTACAATGGACTGAAACCCTCTGAAACTGTTAAGCAAAATAAATCTTTCTTCCTTAAATTGTTTTTGTCAGGTATTTTGGTCACAGTGATCCAAAAATAACTAATACAAATATCATTACCAAAATCACATGCCCCACCTTCACTCCCTCTCTTTCCTATTCCTCTTTGGATACAGTATTACATCAGATCATGTGTCCCTGTTTCTGATGCAGGATCAGGCCATCATGCCATTGTATTGAATCCCAGAGCAGTGCTCTCTGCCACCATCACAATAGTGGATCCCTGTCCTAAGAGAACTTGCCATCAAACCAGGATTGTTGTTGTTGTTGTTAGGTGCCCTCAAGTCGGTGTCCAAATCATAGCGACCCTCATAGGGTTTTCAATGGCTGACTGTTTTGGGAGTGGATTGCCAGGTCCTTCTCCCATTTTTACGGTGCTGGGAATTGAACTCAGGACCTCAGAGACTGCAGCACAGTGCTCTACCAACTGAGCTAAATCCCAGCTCTGACTAGGATTAATGATGCCCAAATGCTCTGATTGCCCTTAACTCTAGTTTGGGCCAAAAACATTTCCTTTTCTTACTCATTCCTGTTAACCAGGGTTTCCTTCTTTATCCCCACCAGAAATGGGAGAAATCTACCCTTTTCTCACCAAGGAAACAACTCACATCTGATCTCACACAAAGTCCTCTTTTCTAGATCCAAAGATGACACTATATATTGTCAGTTTATAATATTTTTCAATCATCTCTCCCTGCAAACATAGCTTGCCCCTTCTGCCCTCTAAAAGCCACCATAGATGAGCTATGTTGGACCTTAAAGGCCAATCAAACTTCTAAGATCAATGAAACAATTCATGCTGGATGGGGAACCAAGAAACAAAAGGTATAACAAAGATGTCCTCAAGATCAAAGATACAAAATAAATGGTTGAGTCTTCCACCTGTCACTTTCTTTTGTTCCACGTAGCTGCTCCCTGGAAGGTCATGCAGTTGTGTGTGTGTGTGTATGTGCATGCGCACACAGGCAGAGTCCACACATTACTACTGCTACTCAGAGAAGTCCACATCCTCAGCTCCAATGTGGTAACTCAGCACAGCCTGCACCCTCTCACTTCTTACTGTAGCACTGAGGTTACATAAGATGCCAATGCAAAAGACCTGGCCAAAGCTTTCTATAACAGGCTACACAGGGAAAATTTTAAAACTGTATTTCCTGTTCCAGCTTAATATATTGTGGACTTCAAACCACAGTCTTTCATGTTTATATGCTAAATTTTGTTTCATCTGAGTTCCTGTTGCACTTTTAAATTCATCTTTTTGCTGGAGCGATGCCACATCATTACATAGCATTTTCTGCATGAATTTCTTGAGGGCTGATCGTAAGCCTTACCTGTCTTGAATCCTCAGCATCTAGCACAGATCTTCTACTGATCATTTACACATATGTTTGCCAAATTGCTGTTAAATGTTTTCACACAACACAGTAGCTGGCTTCAGTGTGAGACCTCAACTAGAGGGAATTGTCTCTGTTTTATTTTCTGTCCGTAACCAAGCATAGGCAACGAAAACTGATACTATCACTTGTCTCAACTTTCACTACCAATCTATATTTTCTGTGTGTTTTTCTTTGTTAGCCATATACATGCGTAAAAAGGTAGGGAAACCAGAAAGGCAGGAATATCTTGCCTGCTACCTTTTAAAACCAAACAGGAACAAATCGGTCTCTGTGACCTCACTGTTATCTCCTTTGGAAATGAACATCAAGGACTATGGTTTTAGATGAGAAGTGAATGACATTAAGACCAGGAAAAGCCTTAATAGATAATTGAGCCCGTTTCACCAGCTCCCCCAGGCCACCTGCCAGCATGAGAGAAGAACATGCAGTAACCCTATCAGCCAGCTTCACAATTAGAATGAATTCATAAGAAACAAAAGATCTTGTTTTCATGGGAAAATATCCTTTGTGATATGCAACAAAGGGAGAATAATTTTGAAAGCATGTGACTTGGGGTCCCATCCTGCAGTTCTTGCACAGACAAAACTCTCATTGACTCTATCAATAGAATTGTTGCTACATAAAAGTCTTTTGCAAAATTTCCATGATGCTTCAAAGCGCATTTTAAGTGCATCAGCCCCACTATCCCACGCCCTCCTCATTTTAATAAAGCTAGAGAAGGTTTCTCTTAGATTGCCCTATTGTGCAGCGGGAGACAAACACAGCATAGGATTGGAAGCCAATGGACACCCCCACCCCCAACCCTGCATATATCATAAGACCAAAATCCATGGCAATATACAGAAGGTCAAATTTCAACTGGATTTCTGAGCTTGAATTTTCCATTTCAAATTGCTTTTGCCAGGTAGATAGAAAACGGATTTCTTGCAGGCTTCAATAAATACCATCTCCAAGTAAAATCCACATTTTTCAAATAGATAACAGTATAATGATTGGTATTGCAATTCCAGCTATGGTTGAATAGCAAGCAGTCTATTCCTTTTTATGTAGTATGCTCCTTAAGAGTCTCAAAAGACGAAATTGGGCCTTCAATACTGCTGGAATGAAGGACAATGGGCCCGATCTCTTCTTTTGAATTCTCTTAGCAAATGTACTGCACAAAATAGAATGCAATGCTATGAAAGACTTCCCTCCTTAAAAAAAGCAGGCAATATCTGTTCTAATAAGTTATCCATTCTCATCCTTACCTGTGTTGTTGTTCACTTGACTGATGACATTTTAGCAAGTACCACATTCTTAAACTAAGAAAAAATTGCTTTAATCCATGAGTGTTTGCCTTAAAGAGGTAATACTGATACTTTCACAAATGGGCACAAAAGAAAATTCAGAAGCCTGTGGCTTATTCTCTGGAACTTTTAAGAAACAGAAAGACCCTTACCAATCTGAGATAGTATAGACCAGTTATCAACCTCTCTAGAAGATGTAATCAATTTATGTGACCACTCAAAGGAGGAAATTAACATGACATCATGAAACCTAAATGCTTAGATTGCTGTTAGGTGCTGTTGAGTTGGGTCTGACTCATAGTGACCCTATGTACAACAGAACAAAACACTCCCTGACACTGTGCCATGCTCAGCACTGTCAGTATCTCTCTGCTATTCATAGGGTTTTCAATGGTTGATTGTTTTGGGATTGCTTCATGAGTGAGCTGCCAGGTCCTTCTCCTGTTTTTTGCAGTGCTGGTGTGTGAACCCAGGGCCTCAGAGAGCACAGCGCAGCACTGTACCAACTGAGCTAAACCCCAGCACTCCAAAACCTTAGGTACTCATGACTTATTCCCTAATAGCTCTCCCCTCATATACAAAACAAACCCCCAGCTTCATAAGGAATTTAAGAAATCTTTCAGTCTTTAAATTCTTACAAAATATAAAGTCTGCTCCATAGCATCTGGCTGTCAGTTGCATATGTATTCTGAAGTTATTTCATATCTACATATCTTATGTTCTCTGCCAGAAGAGAAAGAACTTAAGGCAGAAACTGTCTCCAATCTCAGTTGTACTCTTTCACAAATAGTAATACTAATCAGAGTATCCATTAACATATATTGAGTACTTAAATATATATAAGATGCTCATCCAAGTGTTTTACATGTACTATCACATTTAATGCTCATTATAACCCCACAGAAAAAATACAGATCCATTTTATGAAAAGAGAATGATACAAACATTAGGTTTATAGTAAATAGTTGCTGACTGACATAAATAAATGGAACCCAATAGAAAGATCCTAAAACTATTAGCAAAGAAGCTGTGGCAAGTGACATTTCTTTAATGATTCTGTATTATGCTCATCTTTAGCCAATAGATATAACAGAGACAGCTATTAGCTTCCCAATATGCATTCCCTTCTTCTTCACAAGAAATAAAGACCTAATTTCCATCTCCTCCATAGAATTCCTTGACACTTGTTATGGCTTTCTGACTACTTTATCACCAGTGAAATTTATATAGAAATGTCTTGTATTTCTGGAAAGATCTTTAAAATGAAGGAGACATACTAATACTCTTCTTCTTTCTTTTCCCGATGTTCAGAATACACATGTAATGCTGTATCTTGGTAGCCATTTTGGATCCTGAAGTGACTTTGGGAACTGAAGGCACACACAGCTAAAAAAGAAAAGGATGGTTGTTACCTGACATTGTTAAGCCACCATACCACCTCTAGTTGCCTGCCTCCAAATTTCTTTTACATGAAAGAGACCTAGACTCCTAGCTTGTTTAAGCCATTGTTACGTGCTGCCAAACACAGAACAAACTAACAATTGACATATATATGACACAAAAATTTTTCTTTGAGACGTACAATGAAAGGTTATACTTATATTCAAATGACACCATCTTTTAAAGAGTAAACCTCCTCTGTGCTTACTTCAGAATAAATTTTTTCTTATAAAACTTTTAAAATACAGGAAACCTATAAGTAAATAAATTTATACTCACCTCTGCTTCTACCAGTCAGAACAAATATTATTAATATTTTGGAATTTACATAGACCCCTAAAATTAGTATATAAATCATCAACTCTTATTGTTTAAAAGAATCATGGAAATCATCTTGTCTGACATTTCAGCAAATCCAGAATCCTTTTGACAGCATCCTTCCCTGATGCCTATTCAGTCCCTTCTTGAGTAATCCCAATGATCAAGAGCTCAAACATTCATGAAATGGTTTATCCCACAGTTGGAGCTGATCTAAGTTCTACCTTATATTAATGAAAATTTGCCTCCTTGATATCTGAAGCAACCACACATGAATTTATTGTCTCTCAAACATCATGTTCAAACATTTGAATGAGAACATAACAGCCATATTTCCCATAAGCAATCAAAAACTGTGCAAAGCATTTTAGCAGGAATGAAAATATAGGCTGCCACTGAAAATAATCTAAGTGACATATAGTAGTGGCAACTTAGATGAGAGCAAAGGTAGACATGTTCAAAAGACTTCTTGTTGGTGGTGGTAGTGGGTCTTCATTTGCTTGTTTGTTGAGACAGAATCTTGCTATGTAGCCCAGACTGGCAGACTGACCTCAAATGATCATCCTGCCTCAGCCTCCCAAGTGTTGGGATTACAGGCATGAGCCACCATGCCCAGCCAAAGGACATTTCTGATGACAGAATTTGGTGAACAACTAAATGTGGAAGGTCAGGAAGCCAGGCAACAAGGTAGATGCTGATGTCTTCCATGAACAGAGAATATTCAAATGGCAGCATTTATAAATGAGTGGAAAGAGTGGGAGGCAAGGGAAGAGGAAGCAAGAGATAAGTTAAATTTTGAAAATAAAGTTTTTAGGTACTTATGGAACATCCAAATAGAGATACCTATGAGACATCTATATAGAGATATGCAATAGAATCAAAATTTATGTCTAGATTATAGAGAAATGTTAACACTTGTACTGTCCTCTTAATCCAGCTGTTGCAGACAATGGAAGGATTATGATACTATGCTTTTGATTAGTATTATGGCCTGAGAAACTAAGAATATATATGACCTACTCTAACTACTGCCATTTTCCCTGGAAAAGTTCATGAACAAGATACAAACATACACAAAAATAATGGGAAGAGAAAATGGAATAAATCCTCAATACTTTCTAGTTTGAAATCTGAAGCCCCCCAAAAGATAATCTGTTGTTCATAATCTTCCTAGGTTACTTAACCTGAATACCTTCAGTCCAAAGCAAGCTATGGGCAAGGCTGGCTAATGTTTCACCTATTTCCATGTTTGAGATCTTACCATCCTCCAGCTCCATGCAAAGAAAAAAGAAATGTAAGTTAGTTGGTTGGATATGCTGCAAGAGAGTAGGCCTTCAGTTGGTTTATCACTTCTGCCATATGAATGACAGAGAAAGGAAAGAGAGGAAGAGTGTCTCTCATAGGGACACTTCAACAGTGTTTCTGGGAGAGCATCAAGACAGCCACACCTGAGTGCTGACCTGTTAACACACAGTGACCATACCCACTTGGAAATGTGACATAATCATGTCCTAGAATCTAATGAATCCAAAACAACACTCCTCCCCTGATATAGATTGATGTGAGGAGAGAAAACAGTATATATAACCAAAGGAATCGTAGGTTTTGGAAAGCTTTGTAAACTTGCCAGTTTGTATTAAGTTTGATATCAATTAAATCCCCCAGGACATTTTAATAAGAACTTCTGGGAGTTCCTCCATTTTAAACTCATAATTTAATTATAAAACCTTAATGAGAAATTTGCATTTATCTGTTAGGTTTAATCTTGTTGCTTTTGTTTCCTAATTCCAATCTAGGGCATTATCTTTGAATCTTCATTTCATCATCTGACATATTACTCAACACTCCTACCTAACCATCTCTACCAGCTTTAGTTCCTTTCTAAATTTCATTCATGCATCTTTGAGGTCTTTATTCAAATAGCTGGAAAAGGGAAAAAAAGGAGAAGGCCATGGTGAGTTCTTGAAACTACCACCCAAATCCTCATTTTAAGTTGACATGAATCTATGTATATCTAGTTTATCTGTATATATATATAATATGTGCATATATAAGTACACACACACACACACACACACACACACACACACACACACACACACACTGTCTCTAGTAGCCAGGAAACTCCCCAATGGTAGAAATATTTTGACTTTATGTTTCTATATTCTCCAAAAAGACATCATGATTACTTCCAAATAGTCCGTCCTTCCTTCCTTCCTTCCTTCCTTCCTTCCTTCCTTCCTTCCTTCCTTCCTTCAACTTTCCTTCCTTCCTTTCTTTCCTTCCTTTTCTCTCTTTCTCTTTCTCTTTTTCTTTCTTCCTTGCTTCCTTTGAGACAGGGCTTCTTTTTGTAGCCAGGCTGGCCTAGAACTTACTATGTAGACCAAGGTGACCTTTAACTCATGTTAATTATCTTGTCTCAGCATCCCTAGTGCTGGAATTGCAGGCATGCAACACAGCGCCTAGCTCAAAGTAGTGGTTTAAATCTTGCTATTCTACTGGTCATTCTAATACTCTGTCAATCTTTAGACTACAATTTTAAAAAGGAAGTGACAGTAGTTTACTTTTTAATTATATATATTTCAAAAGCTCATCATAGTCACTGTCTTCAAGAATTCACCCTGTCATGTGTATATGGGACACATTATATCCTTCATCTGTTTGTATCAAACCTGGAACAAAGAAATTTTATAATGAGTAGCAATATTTTCTTATGTACACTTGCCACACAGAAGCTTTTCTTTTTTAAAAAAGATAGCACAATTAACAGGGTTATCAGTTTGTTCATGTATTTGGATTTTGTGTATATTTGCATTTCCTAGTTAATTTGGTGCCACATAACTGTTAAAATTAACTAGATTCAACAGATACTTTTACTAACATTCTGAGTGATATGTTTTTAAATTAATAATTAGGTCTAAAATCTAATTATTGAATAGATAAATAAATAAACAGCATAATCAACTGGAAAATTGTTCTGTGCAGCCAATGTTAGGTGCAATTGGATATATATATATATATATATATATATATATATATATATATATATGCATACACACACACACACACACACACATATATATATATATACAATATTCTACTGTTAAAATTTAAATAGGCTGGGCGCAGTGCTGCATATCTGTAATCCCATCAACTTGGGAATCAGAGGCAGGAGGATTGCAAGTTCAAGACCAGAGGCAGTCTGTGTAATTTAGCCAGATCCTGTCTCAAAAAGTAAAAAAATGGGCTGAGGGTGCAGCTCAGTGGTCCAGCACTTGCAAAGGATGCAAGTGCAAGGCTATGGGTTCAACACTCAGTACCGCAAAAAAAAAAAAAAAAGAAGAAGGAAAAAAGTGAAACCATAAGTAAGAGCAGGCAAGAGCAGATGGCCTGAGGTCAAGTTGTGGATCCATCTGTTACCAGCTGTGCTACTTAGGCAAGTACCTTCAACTGTCCTGTCCATGCTTAGGGTTTTTTTTTTGTTGTTGTTATTTGTAACTTAGTGAGACCCTAAATACACAATTAAACTTAGTGTAGAAGGGGCAATTTAAGCAGTGGAAAGAAGGAGTGAGGGATCTAGCAGAGGGAAGCAAAAATTGGAGAAGATGGGATGGGGAGGAGGGTTAAGGAGGAGGGGTGAAAGGGGAGAGGTCAATCTCAATGTAAACAGCACAACTTCATGAGTATGTTGGAAAAATAGGGGAAGATAGCCCAAATAAGTATCCGAGTTTAACTACACACTAGCCATGTTGTTGTTGTTGTTAGGTGCCGTCGAGTCGAGTCCGACTCATAGCGACCGTATGTACAGCAGATCGAAACACTTGCCGATTCTGTGCCAGGCAAACCATCTTATTTATGTTTAAGCCCATTGTTGCAGACACTGTGTCAATCCATCTGGTGGAGGGTCTTCCTCTTTTGCATTGACCTGCCACTCTTCCAAACATGATGTCCTTCTCCAGGGATTGTTCTCTCCTGACTACATGTCCGAAATATGTAAGACACAGTTTGGCCATTTTTGCTTCCAAGGAGCACTCTGGTTGTACTTCTTCTAGGACAGATTTGTTGGTTCTTTTGGCAGTCCATGGTATATTCAATAGACGTCTCTAGCACCACAATTCAAAAGCATCAATTCTTTTTCTGTCTCTCTTGTTCAATGTCCAGCTTTCACAAACATATGATGCCACTGAAAATACCATGGCATGAGTCAGACGCACCTTTGTCTTCAATGTGACATCTTTGCTTTTCAATACTCTAAAGAGATCTTTTGCCACAGCTTTTCCTAGAGCAATGCGTCTTTGGATTTCTTGACTGCTGCTTCCACGGGTGTTGATTATAGAGCCAAGCAAAGCAAAATCTTGGACAACCTCAAT
>VMDO01017704.1:9938-44275 GCA_007922755.1 Pedetes capensis
CCAGCATAGTAGACCATATGATTGTCTGACTCAAAATGGCCTATGCCGGTCCATTTTAGCTCACTGATGCCTAGAATGTCAATGTTTATGTGCTCCATTTCTCTTTTAACAATTTCTAATTTGCCTAGATTCATACTACGTACATTCCATGTTCCAATTATTAATGGATGTTTACAGTTGTTTCTCCTCATTTTGAGTCATGGCACATTAGCAAATGGAGGTCCCTATGGCTTTACTCCATTTCCATCATCACAGTAGACTCTACTTTGAGGAGGCAACTCTTCCCCAGTAGTCTTTTGAGTGCCTTCCAACCTGGGGGGCTCAATTTCCGGCACTATATCTAACAGTGTTTCTTTGCTATTCATACAGTTTTCACTGGCTAGTTGTTTAGGGAGTGGTTCGCCAGTGCCTCCTCCCTACTCTATCTTAGTCTGGAAGCTCAGCTGAAAACCTGTCCACCATGGGTAACCTTGCTCATATCTGAGGTACCAGTGACATAGCTCTCAGCCTCATTGCAACACACAAACCCCCACTGTGCAGCAAACTGACAGACGTGTGGGGGCTAGGATGTTAGGTCACTATTAATTTAGTTAATGTCCTAAAAGATATGTTAAAGCCTTTAAGACTCTTTCAGATTTTTCTTTCTAAAGTTCTTTAGAAGTTCATTTTTCTTGTTTATTTTCAAGGTCTACTTTGTCAGAGGAAGATTCAATTTCTCTAAAAAAATTTCTAGGGAAATGCACCAACAGAATGAGTTTACGTATGTCTCTACTAGCTGACTCTACAAGCTTACTGACATATGACCAGGTTTAGGGTACTTTATTGAGTTGGAATTCTTGAGCTAGGATGTCACTATAAATTCAAACTCCCAGGAAATATATGCTACACTTGAGGAATCAGTTACTCTTAGAGAACCGTTTTTTCCTGCCACACAATCTTAAGTAACTTCAAAATGTTTGTTTTTTCAATTTAAAGTTATTATAGTTCCTGAGCCCAAAAGGGATAACTGTTCTAAGATTATTGAAGGGATATCATGCTCAACTCATTTCTTTGGGTGGGCTTGAGTCTACATTCCCCTATATGTCTGTCAGCTTGTTGTGCTTTGTTGGCTTTCATGTTGCTGTAATACCAAATGCTATGCCACCAGTGTTTCATATAGTAGCAGTGCCACCTATAGTGGACAAGTTTCAGCTGAGCTTCCAGACTAAGACAGACTTGGGAGATGGAACTGGCAGCCCACTCCCAAAACAATTAGCCATTGAAAACCCTATAAATAGCACAGAAGCACTGTCAAATATTGTGCTGGAAAATTAACTCCCCAGACTGGAAGGCATTCAGGAAATGACTAGGCAAGAGTTGTCTCCTCAAAGTAGAATTGATCTTAATGATAGGAATGGAGTAAAACCTCTGGGACCTCTTTTTGCTAATGTGACACAATTCAAAATGAGAAGAAACATAATGGCTCTAACATGAAAAGATCATGTGCATGGCACAGTGTTGGATGGTGTTTCCTTCTGTTGCTATGAATTGGATCCTAGTTGACAGCACCCAACAAAGCAATAACATGGCTACCTGTGTCCACATTGGTATTAAAATCTCATACCCTAATCTTCAAAAATCTATATCTAAGTCTAATACTCCCATAGATCATGGCAACTCTCAATTTGTAAGCCTCATAACTTGAGTACCGTTTCCTCTTAATTTCTGACACTGGTACCCTCCTTTTAAGCTTGCTATATGTATAGAAAATAATTCCAGTTGCTCTAATTTGTTCACCATTTCTACATGTTTGGAGTGACAGTGCAGTTAGTGTTAGCTCACTCTGCCTTATTTTTAAGTCCTTTTTTCTTAACATAAACAGTCCTACACTATTTTATACCTTATTTTTACCTTGTAATTAATGACTGGAAATTGTTTTTTACTTTTAATGGTTATATTGTATTTCTGTATAATAATGCAGAATAGGTATGTAACCAGATATTGATTATTTCCAGCAACATTTTAAGCTATGAAGCAGTATTTTAGGGGCTGGAGGTATAGCTCATGGTAGAACTCTTTCCTAACTTCCACGAGGTTCTGGGTTCAATCCCCAATACAACCACCAAAAGAAAAGACACAAAAACCAAAAACAAACAGAAAACCTGTGTTTACTGTATGAAGCATGGAAAATATTGAATATTTTGATGTCTGTGTTTCTAGTTCTTTTTTTTATCCATACTGAGTTTTTATGTAAACTTATTAGAGAATCTGTAAGTTAATTTCTCATTTAAAAATAGGAATATCATTTACATCATTAAATTTCTTCACAAACTGCTATGGCTGTGGTTCATTTTAGGTATTATCAATTTTTAAGTTAAAATTTTTAAATTAATTATTTTAACTGACAGATGTTGTTGTTGTTGTTAGGTGCCATCAAGTCGGTATCTGACTCATAGCAACCCTCTGTACAACAGGGGAAACACTATTGTCAGTGCTTCTCTGCTGTGCATAGGGTTTTCAATGGCAGATTGATTTTTGGGAGGGGGTTGCCAGGTCCTTCTCCCAAGCCTACAGCTTTTGGTGTTCTCAGGCGGTCTCCCATCCAGGTACTAACCAGACCCAACCATGCTTAGCTTCTGAGATCTGATGGGATCAGATGCCACAGGGATATGGTTGCAGGCTAACTGACAGATAGTAATTGTAATATATGAGGTTCAATGTGATGTTTCTACATGTATATAAGTTATATACACACATATTATGGAAAGAGTAAATCAAACTAACAGATCCATCATTTCATATACTGTATTAGCTTTCCAATACCATCACAAAATGCCTGAGGCAATTTACATAGAAAAGGTTATTCCAGCCATGGTTCTGATGGTTCCAGTTCAAGATCTAGTGGCTCCATTGCTTGAAACTTCAATGAGTGTAGCACATCATGGCAGGAACCCATATGCAGCAAACCCTTATGTGATCAGCCAGGAAGCAAATGGAAGGAGGAAGGTTATGCCCAAGTCCCGTTGGCATGCACACCAATGACCTAAAGCCCTCCCCATGTGCCCTACCTCCTAAAGTTTCTGACACCTCCCACCTGGGCAGACAAAGCCTTTAACACGTGGGCCTTTTAGAGGATCCTTGCTCACTCATCCATACCATAGCATATACCCACCATAGATTTCATGCTGGTTACATTGAAACCCATCATCAATTTTAAAATACACAATGTGCTATTATATATATATATATATATATATATGTATATATAATTAATATTATATATATGTGTGTATATATATATATATATATATATATATATATATATATATATATGGCTGGGATTTAGCTCAGTTGGTAAAGTGCCGCTCTGCAGTCTCTGAGGTCCCGAGTTCGATTCCTAGCACTGCAAAAATGGGAGAAGGACATGGCAACCCACTCCCAAGGCAATCCCAAAACAGTCAGCCATTGAAAACCCTATGAGGGTTGCTATGAGTCGGACACGACTCCACAGCACCTAACAACAGCAACGACAACAACATATATAAATTATATAAATATTTATATGTATATACATATTTTGCAGTATTAGGGGATTAAACCCAAGGCCTTGTGCATGCTAGGCAAGCACTACACTGTTGAGCTGCACACCAGCCCCTTTTTTATTTTTATTTTGATACAGGGTCTCATTAAGTTGTGCAGGCTGCCTATGGTCTCAAACTTGGCTTCTCCTTCCCCTATCTCCTGAGTAGCTGGAGGTGTATACCACAGTACTCAGCTACAGTGTGCTATTTTAAACTGTGACCAACATGCTGTGCAGCAGACCACTAGAATGAATTCCAAGGTTTTCTAACCCAACCTTGCATTCTTTGAACTGCATCTTTTCATCCCTGCTGCAAGTGTTTGGTAACTACCATTCTATTGTCTGTTTCTATGATTGACATTGACATTTTTAGATTCCATACATAAGTGATATCATGGAGTATTTGCCTTTCTTTACCTAAGCTGTTTCACTAATGTCCTCTAAGTAGATTTATATCATCACAAATGGCAGAGATTCTCTTTAAAGGCCATGCAATATTCCATTGTATATGTGTGTGTGTAAAATATTTTGTCTGTTCATTGGTGAACACTTGGATTGTTTCTATATCTTGGTTATTGTGAATAATGCTAAAACAAGCATGAAAGTGCAGATGTCTCTTCAATATACTGAGTTTGATTCCTTTGGCTATATACCCAGAAGTAGGATAGCCAAATAAATACAGTAATTCTATTTTTAATTTATTTGAGGAAACTTCAAATTTTCCATTTAACCATTTCATATATTTGGATATTTAAGTTGTTCCCAACTATTGACTAATATAAATAATGACTTGATGCATATCCTTATATATAAATCTTTTGTTTTTTATTATTACTAATGATTTAGGATTATTAGAAATGGACATGCAGTATAAAGTTATAAACATCTCTATGACTTTGGCACATATTGTCAATGATGTTACCTTCTAAACTTAGATACTAAATGGGCTACAAAAGTTACAAGAGAGTACTCCAAGAGTACAAATGCCAATTTCCTCAGATCTTTTTCAATAGTCCTACATGTTTAAATTTTGGCAAAACTGGTAGTCAAAATTTGGTATTTCATTGTTTTAATTTACTATTCTTTAGTGGAAATGATGAACTATTCATGTTTTTTGTTGTTGTTTCTTCTGTGAATTATCTATCCATGCTTCTTGCCTGTTTTTTTTTTCTGTTGAGATCTTATATCTTTGTCATATTCATTATTTGAATGACTGTAATAAGCCATATCTGCAGCCATAGTACTATGGCATCTGATCTGGTCAGATCTCAGAAGCTAAGCAGGGTTGGACCTGGTTAGTACTTGGAGGAGAGACAGCCTGGGAATGCCAGATACTCTAGGCTTGGGAGAAGGATCCTGCAACCCACTCCCAAAAATCAATTTGCCATTGAAAACACCAACAGTAGTGTTTCGCCTGTTATAAGGTTGCTATGAGTCGGACATCAACTCAACAGCACTTAACAATAATAAGCTATATATTTTAAATGGTACTTTTATAGAAAGAGGTGCTTTATGTATGTACCATTGCATACCTTACGATCTTTCATTTTTGTCATTTATAATTAACAACTTTCTTGATGTAGAATTCTTGAGTCCCTTAAAAAAGCAGAAGTTCCTATGAGGTTCAACTTTCCCATAGTGCCCAGTAAGTGCACACTTTCTTCATTCCTTCACAATCCACACATTTCCATTAATAATTTTCCTTCAGGTCTTACTTAAATTACCAAACTGGTTAATTTTTAATTCAGTCTTCACTCAGCTTGTGTAACAATGCATAAAGCCCAGAATTATGGGAGCCCCAACAACTTGATCTCTGAGTGAGTTTTCTGCCATGATTGTTACCAAGCCAAACTGTTGGGCTGCTGTTCAATTGTTTGCCTTGGCCTCCATGATGCTACTTCGTCCACCTGGTTCTTTAGCTATGTCTTAAAGCCTTCAGGCACAACTGAATTTCTGTGAGCCATCACCATGGAAACCTAAGAATCTCCACATTGTTTCTGTAGAATGCAGCTTATCTAAACTTGAGCATGGGACTTCACACCTCATACTCTGTCTCACACCAACCTTGACCTTCATGTTAGTGAGCAGTAGTGAGGGTCTGTCGTGAAATACTTTTTCTTGTCATTTACCCTAACACCATATTGCTTTCTCTAGGTGTCTGGAGGTCTCTTTAACATCTTTCTCAGTTGAGTCTTATTTGAATACTATCTCACCAGAAATTCTACAAATTTTTGGCATATTGATGACACCCTTCTTGTTTTCCCATCTTGGATGTGAGTTGTTTAATTCTTCCTCATTCCTTTGGTCATATACTTGGAGATTTCAGAGCATACAGAAGTCATAAAACTGTGAATTCCATCCTCTATTTGGGAAGTTGGGTGTTTGACTTTTTGAAGTAAAAAAATGTGGTCAGGTACTGTGATTTTCAAACTTTAGCACTTACAGAAATTTCCAGTAGTAATCATGTAAAATGTATATACCAGCATTTTACCTCCAGAGATTCAGATTCCGGAACTCTGAGATGTGCCAAATAATTTTTATTTCTAATAAGTACCTCCGCACCTCAGGGTAATTCTCATAGTTTCTATCATACTTTAAGAAACTTCATTGTTAAGGGGAAAAAATCTAAACCAGTGGTTCTCTAAGTATGGCCCATAGACCAATGAAATCAACTTGTTGAAGGAAAATGTATAGGATCCCACACAGTCTTATTGAATGAGAATGTCTGGGGATTGTGCCCAGCAATCTGCATTTTAACAAGCCCTCCAAAGTTTCCTGATACACATTCAAGTTTGAAAATTACTGAAAGAGTGACTTCAGAAACCTCAGGTTCTAATCTGAGTCCTATCTCTAACTCAAGGACCAGAGGAAAGTTATTCACTCTCTGTAGACCTCAACTTCATGATTTACAACCTGAGAATGAGAGGCTAAATATCTTCAAAGTGCTTTAAAGCCTAACCCAAAAGACTTTATTTGTAATAAGTTATATTATATTTTCTCTTGAAATACATTTATGTTCCATAGGAATGCCCTGGCATCCAATGGCATAGATTTCAATACAGCTAATTGGTCAAACCTAGAACAATTTAAAATAAGTGCATAAATGTTAATAATCCTAAGTGATAATTGCATCTAAATCCTCCAAATAGTCTATTGACAAATAGGTTTTTTTTTCCTTTCTTTTTCCTGTCTCTCTCTCTCCCTCCCTCTAAATAAGAAAAGGCTGGGTTCCATTGGCAAGTGTCTCACCCAGCTCATTTTCTTCATCTGGCTCATTTGATCTTAATTACTGGGGCTAGTTCTTGAATTGCAGCAGCTTGTTTCAAGGAGCATATGGCAGAAGGTGCTAAGCACAGGCAGCAGACAATGTGTTACTAAAAGGAGAAGAAAATTTCCTTTACATAAGAAGCCATATGCAGTCCAAATTTATCCCTACTGTATCACTGAAATGTGTATTTTAAAACTTCATCTATGGTTTTTCACAGGTATTGATTTCATCCTGTCGTATAGTTGATAAAGGACCTCCAAAACATTGGCGAAGATTTTCCAAAAGTTTGTTTCAAAATATTCCCAGACTATTCATTCACATCAGCAACCTCAGGGGTCACCACACATTGACGCCTTTTGGGAGGGTTTTGCTGCCAATCTAAAACCCTCTTAGAGCATCTCTCTTCCCAGGACATCCTCCGCTCTCAGGTCTCAAAAGGTCTTGTCAAGGTGCTCTTTCCTTGAACGCAAAGCTGTGAAAGTTCCCACACGGCTGCTTTACAAGACAAGAAATCAGACTTTGCTCTTTCCCAGGGTCTGGGGTCCTTTGTCTCTCTCAATGAGACAGCAGGTCTCTGGGGCTTCCCCCTTCAACACCTTCAGAAAACACCTGTGAAGCATCAAAGCCCCAGGCTGGGGCAGAGTGCCAGGCATCTGGTGTGCCCTTTTGCAAATTTCCTTCATCAACACACCTCTCCTTTGAAATCTTGTCTTGAAAATTGTATCCCTGTCCCCTCACCCAGCTTCACTTGCTGTCACCTTTCTTTAGCCACAGGCCTTCGAGAGAGCACATTAGACACCCAGACTACCGAGATTCTTTTTCATTTACAACAACTGCTCCATCTCACCATCATCCTCACAGAGGCACATTTCCAACAGTGGCGCCTCCAAAATCTAATTGCCTGGCACCACATTTCTGACATCACAGTCTGTTGCCATGGAAAGTGCCACCGATTCAGCACGATGACTTCTTTGCCAGAAGGAGAGACTGCTCTGAGAGAGACAACATTTGTTTAAGCATAAATATCTTTGATATTTATCAAAGAGGCAAGAGACTCTATGGAGGACAACAGACAAAGCAAGAATTCCAATTTTTATGAGGCTTGGCGTTCAGGGTTCCTCTCTGGGAAAGTCAGGTGTTCAGCTTTCTTCAGGTCTTCACACTGTACAAGAACATCAAGGTGGTCCTTTCTTTGGCTTTGGCATTTATGGGGAATATTGTTGGTGTTCGAAAGCACTTAGAGTTCCAAAAGTATAATGTCCCTTAAAATGTTACATCTGCTCTTTCATGTTGCTGTCATGATTATCTTGGTAGGGAGATGAGCATCAGTCATTCCAAATAGAATTGCTCATCTTAGCATAGCCTTGCCAATGAAGCCAGTTTACAGACAATTTTGCTAGCTTCTCTTTCTTGCACTTCTGCTGAGACTCAGGCTGCCCATCTCTGCCAAGAATGAGCCATCCTAATAATGTCTCCTGTAGAATTGATGCAATTTGCATGAACAGTTTTTGTAAGGGCTTTGCCAAAACTCAAAATCCACACTCATCAAATGGATAAAACTATTACATGGAAATTTAAGAACATTGTGTCTGGAAAAATTACAAAAGTTAGAGTTAGTTTTCCAGACTTCTTGGTAATTTGTAATCCCCTTATTGATAACTTGCAATTCATGACTTAGAATTCTCAATAAAAGAGCAAATTTGAGTGAATGCTTCTAGACATACTTTTCTTGATTTATATTAAAATGATATTTTTATTTTATTTTAATGTTTGTATAATTAGTATATGCTAATAAGAAAAGAAGGGCTGGGATTTAGTTCAGTTGGTAGAGCACTGTGCTGCAGTCTCTGAGGTCCTGAGTTCAATTCCCAGCACCACAAAAATGGGAGAAGGGCCTGGCAATCCACTCCCAAGGCAATCCCAAAACAGTCAGCCATTGAAAACCCTATAAGGGTCGCTATGAGTTGGATACTGACTCAACGGCACCTAACAACAACAACAATAAGAAAAGAAGAGCAAAGTAAGGAGTTTCTTCATGACATCAGAATGGGATTTTTTTTAATGAAGAAAAAACGGTAAACACTAGATACTCCAGAGCTATACCTGAAATGTGGAGAAATTTATCTAAGTGGAGCTTAATCAAGGACAAGGACTATCCTGAGAGACCTTTCACTGGATCCCCCTCTACCACCCTTTAGATTGTTTGTTAGATGCCCTTGAGTTGGGATTGACTCATAGTCACCCTATGTATAAGGGAACGAAATAGTACCTGACACTGTGCCATACACACTATCTTTTTTTGTTGAGCCCATTGTTGCAGCCACTATGTTTCTTTTCATTTTGAGTCATGCCACATCTGCAAATGGAAGTCTCAGGGGCTTTACTCCTTTCTCTCCATTAAGGTCAACTCTACTTTGAGGAGGCAACTCTTCCCCAGCCATTCTTGAATGCCTTTCAAACAGTGAGGCTCATTTTCTGGAACTATATTTGACAGTGCTTCTCTGCTACTCATAGGGTTTAATAATTGTTTCAGAAGTGAGCTGCCAGGTCCTTCTCCCTCATCTGTTTTAGTCTGGAAGCTAAGGTGAAACCTGTCCATCATGGGTGGCCCTGCTGGTATCTGAAATACCAGTGGCATAGCTTTCAACATCACAGCAACATGCAAGCCCCCACAGCACAACAAGCTGATAGACACATGGGGGCCCCTTAGGTTAGTCAGGCAAAAATTGTAAGTGGGTCAATTACAGTCTTTGTCTTGTCAGACTTGGGAAAAATATACCAGGTACCAGAGTGCATACCGAACAGGGACCTAAAGTGAAGTTTATTCAATTTTCATTTTAACAGGGGCTCCTACTGGAAAATTAGAGGGAGCCGGAAAGAGGCAGGCAGGTTGGGCAAAGATTGGCAGCTGTCATGTCAAATAGGGAAAATAAATACTTGAGCAGAGAAAGGGAACTCTTGGCTGAATATGTCTCTGTTCTCACTTTTCCACAATTTTCTGGATGTCTGAATTATATAGAACATAACATCACAATAAACCCACCTTCCTTCTTTGTTGATCTTCTAGGTCTGTAGTATTTGAACAGGGAATCCTGATATCTGAAAGAAAAATCAGATTGGTTCAGAAAAGTGACCATGGATGTAGTTAGTGTTGAGAGAGAAAGTCATAGAATATGTGAAAAGCTATGGAAGTTCAAAGAGAAAGGAACATGCAAGGAACCAACATAAATTCCTTCTATGAAATGGTTGCTGTGGAAAAGACAACAATTTAGTCATTTTCTAATTCATTTCCTCAAGAAAATCCAAGGGAACTCACCTGTTTCCAGGCAGTGTACAGTAATGGTTAAGAATCTGGGCTTTAATAAGTTCAAATCACAGCTCTGCTACTTATGAGCTACTTATAATCATCTGTAACTTACTAAAACTATCTTGTCTCAAGTTTTCCATTTGCAAAATGAGTGATAATAGTGTTTACTCAATAGAGTTATTGCATATTTTAAATGAACTCATTTATGCATTGGGAAATACATGATACATATTAATTGTGTAATAAAGGCTATTACTAGGAAACTGGTGCAGATAATCATAAGTATGGGACAATCCAAAAATCACCAAACATCAGGAAATAAATACATAGTTGTTGAGTTTTTAAAAATCAGGAAAATGGCAGGAAATAGCAAATTGAATAGTACTAAAACACTCATGCCTGCAGCTGTAGCCTTGTGGCATCTGATCTTGTCCGATCTCTGAAGCTAAGCAGGGTCAGGCCTGGTTAATACTTGGACAGGAGACCACCTGGGAACACCAGCTGCTGTAGGCTTGGGAGATGGACCCGGAAACCCACTCCCAAAAACCAATCTGCCATTGAAAACCCTATGAACAGCAGAGAAGCATTGACAATAGTGTTTCGCCTGTCGTACGCAGGGTGGCTATGAGTCTGTTACCTACTCAACGGCACCTAACAACAACAACAAAACAGTCATAAATTAGGTAACATGTGGTAGAATTCCTTCCAATGTTAGAGGAAAATATATCATGCTGCACAGCACCCGAAAGTTGTTTTCTTAGTAGAGTGATGGAATAGTCTGCTAATAGCATAGCTGAGGTTTCATCTAGGAGATAGTAGTCCACTAAAAGTATTGTTATCCATCCTCTAGAATGCAGTTGTTGTTGTTTGTTGTTGTTAGGTGCTCTCGAGTCGGTATCCGACTCATAGCGACCCTCACAGGGTTTTCAATGGCTGACTGTTTTGGGATTACCTTGGGAGTGGATTGCCAGGCTCTTCTCCCGTTAGAATGCAGTATATACTATAAATCACTGATTGTCATATAATTCTATGTTCCGAATAGGTAGAAAACATGGATCTAAGAACAAAATGGTGGAGGGAGTAATCCTGGTTTTCATCCCTCCTAGTGACTCTCTTAAGCATTTGGGCTTCCAATCTATATAACCCTGGCCTCTGCAGATTCAGAAGTCCTGGTTCCAAAGGAAAGGGTAATGCTTCCCATGGGAGACACAGCAAAAATCTCTTTGAGCTTTGAGATACAGCAATTCCTGGGCATTTGTCAGGTTCTTTCTGAGGTTTCTCTCCCTCTGCATTGTGAATGGAAGTAGGGATGTGGGTGCCCCGACAGTGCACCCAGTGGCGAGGCTGTGGCCAGAGAACAGAGCATCATGCACAGGATAAAACGACAAGGGTTTATTTATAGAGGAGAGGGAAAAGGGGAGTTGGAGAGGAGATGCGTTCAGCTGCTGTCTCTGGCACTGGGCAGAGACTCCCGGATGTCATTGCTCTTCTGTCTAGCAGGCTTTGCCACTTCAGAGGTCCTACACTTGACTCTCAGAGCCTTGCCTCGCAAAGTGTAGCCTCTTGAAGCTATTGATCCATGCAGGGTATCGGGTGTTGTACAGGTCAGGATCTGGTAGAGGTGGCAGGCAGGTAGGATATAGGCTGGTCAGAGGAAGGCTGAAGGCTGCCCTAGGCCGGCAAGTAAATGGGCCTTGTGCTCTTAAGGAACAGCAAGGACCCAGTGAGCTCTTAGATGATGTTCAGAAAGGCTGTTGAGCTCTGAGCTCTGGAGTTTATATGGCCTGATAGCCAGCCAATCAGGGGAACAGGGTTGGATCAGAAATGGCCAATCGGGCACCAAAGAGGTTTTAGATGCTACCATACCTTGGGTGCCATCTTGGCCTACTGGATGGGAGGGGGAAGATTGAGATACCCAGATGTATGGCAAAGGTGACCAGTTGCTATCTTGCCCCATAGGGTTCAATGGAGGCAAGTAACCTGGATATAGGGTAAGGGTCACTCACCCTGGAGGAGAGAGGTCTGTCCTCCAAGTGGTCTAGATGAGCTCCTATGGTCAGCCACATTTGGGGTACTCTCCATCCCCCTGGGGATCCCAACAGGCATTTGGGGTTTCTCATGCTAAGGTATGCCCTGGCAGAGGTAATTGAATTCGATCATCAGCAGATCCATTGCAGATATTGATAAAATGAAGGAAAGGGTCTAACTATATCAATAATAAGTATCATATGAATGGATTAAATTGATCTGCTTGAAGACAGATTCTCAAAATAGATTTTAAATCCCCAAAAGTTACCTATTCTAAACAGCTACAATTAAAACCACAATCAAAAGTTTAAATAAAGTAATAAAAACCATTAGGCCAGGGCAATCATTCTTGATAGTTCAGTGGTTTAAACTTTCTAAAAAGGTAACCAACTAAAAAGTACCCAAATACCAAAGTCTGAGATATATATTTGAATCATCTTATAGTGATGTCAGTAGTTCAAGAAAAAAAACAATCTCATGGGATATAAATATCTAAGATCTTTAAGTCAGAATGACAAAAGATCTATGAAATAAATAGGACTCTAATCAAACACACCACACAATCAGATTAGTGTACAATGATACAGGAAATGTGCATTTCCCTTGCATGGAAAGAATCTACACTTGAGAATTCTGTATATATTTAGGTACCCTGAAAAGATATTACTTTTAGTAAAATATTGAGCTAGAAAGAAATCATTCTCCATTAGAGAAACAAGAAAATGTGTACATGATATAGCTCAGGGCAGAGGGCAATTTTTTTCTGAGAAACTATACCCATTGATTGCTCTCCAAAGGGTCTAACTTCAACCTTGTACTTTCTACAAAGTCCAGGAAACCCCAAATAGAGGAGCTAAATTAAAATGGCTCTCGGTATTTGAAACTCAATATATTCACCATGTTAATAGACTAAAGAAAAAAATCTTGTATGACTATCTCAATAAATGCAGGCAAAGTATTTGACAAAATTCACTTCCTTTTTTTTAAAAAAAAACCCCTCTCAGCAACATAATAGAAATTACTTACCCAGAAGGAATGCATTTACTAAAGAGCAGGGAGAGTGACAGTCCATATCATTCTTAATGGTAAATAATTGACTGTTCTCTCCATAAAATGAGAACAAGTCAGAGATCTTCTCTTTCATAACTCCTTTTCAGTGTTGCATGGAAAGCCCAACCAATGCAATAGGACATGATAAAAAAGGACATAAGAAAGTGATAATAATGGAAAAGAAGAAGTAAAACTTGCTCTATCCACAGATGACATGATATTTTATGTGAAATCTCAAATGATCTACAAAAAAAGCTTTTAGAATAAGTGATGTGGTAACTTCTCATGATAAAAAGAAAGTGTATTAATCAGTTTGATCATTGCTGTGACCAAGTACCTGAGAAAACCAATTTGAAGGGAGGAATTATGTAATTTAGCTCATAGTTTCAGAGATTTCAGTTCAGTATTTAGCTAATGATTCTGAACTCATGATGAGACAGAACATCATGGTAGCAGGAAGATGTGGCAGAGGCCCCTCACCTCAAGATGGACCAGAAGGAGAGACAGAGGTAAGAAGGAGCCAGAGAAAAGAGACCCTCAATGCCCTGCACCTATTTTCTTCAAGTAGCTCCACCTCCCAAAATAGTGACCACTAGCTGGGGAACACCTTCAAAACATAAACCTTTTTCAAATCATAACATTCTACCCTGGTCCCCAAAAGTCTCATGTCCATCTCACAATGTAAATACATTTAATCCATCTCCAATAGTCCCCACAGTCTTAATTCTAGCAGTGTGCAAAAGTCTAATTTCAAAGTCTTTTCTGAGAATGAAGGCATACTCTTAGCTGTGGTGCTCCCATGAGATCAAAAAGAAAGTTCCAAGATACAATGGCACAGAGTAAAATGTCTCATTCCAAAAGGAAGAAAGAAGAGAGAAGGAAGGAAGGATAAAACCAAATCAAAACTGAAAGCCAGCAAGGCAAACACTAAATCCTGTACTTCCATGTCTGATGCCTGGGTCCTATCGTGACTTGATGTTAGTGCCAATGGGGGTTTGGGCAGCCATGCCCCCATGACCTTGCCATTTGCAGCCCACATGGCCTCTCTCTTGAGCTGGTTCTGCTTGTTGTCTGTGCCTGTCCTTAGAAAATGTTCCATGTTCCTGGGTTCTCCAATATCATGGGCTCTACACTACAACTTAAACTTCACTCTCACAGCTTCACACATCACCCTCTCAGGGGCTGCTGGCAGGGACTCTGATATTGTCACTAATTTCCTGCCTGCTTCCTATTCCCATGCTTTCCTCTGAAATATCAGTGGAAGCCTCCATAACCCTATAACTCAAGCATTTAGTATCCCTATAAAAACCAGCATTACATGGATGACTCCAGGATCCACTGCCCACTCAGGCAGTATCCAGACCCCCTAAGTCACAGTTGCATTGGCACCTGAATACCTGAGCTAATGAGCACAAAGAGACAAATCCTGGGGAAACAACTTCATAGGCAGCCCTCATAGGATGGGAAACTCTTTCAAAGGAATTTACTTTTTTGTATGTTTGAGCCTATGATGGGTGAGATCTAGCCAATTCCTGAGATGCCCTCCAGGCATCTTTACTTCCAGTCCAAAGTGCTTCACTTCTTTTCAACAGTGATAATTGCTTCAGAAACCATGACTTTCTTGGCCCCAATTTTACACAGGCTTTTCTGAGCAAAGTGAAAGTTTTTTAAAAGTCTTTCTGCTCTGCATTTTGCTTTCAATTATCTCTGTAGGCCTGGCTAGAAAAAGCCAGTAATATCCATGCCACAGACTGAATGTTATGCTGTCTTGAAATTTCCTCCACCTAATGGATTAGTCCATCACCTTTAAATTCAGCCTCCCACAAATTCTCAGGACAGAGACAAAATGTGTGCTAGTATGCAAGTTATTTGCCAAATGTAAAACAAGTGGCCCCTAGTCCAATTCCTAATAGAGTCCTTATTCCCATTGGAAATCTCATGAGAACATTCTTTACGGTTTATATTACTATTACTCTGGTTTTTGAGCTTCTATCCAAATCACCTATTGTTGTTGTTGCAAGGTGCAGTCGAGTAAGGACCAACTCATACTGACCCTCATCAGGTTTTCAATGGCAGATTGTTTCAGGATTGCTTCAGGAGCAGATTGCCATATCCTTTTCCTGTTTTTGTGGTGCTGGGGATCAAACCCAGGTCCTCAGACAGTGTGGAGAAGCACTCTACTAAGTGAGCTAAACCCAAGCCCAATTACCTATTAAGCTCTGCTTATAGCGTCTTAGCCTTTCACTAGCCCACATCTCCAAAATTTCCAAATTCCTTCTGCTAACCAGTTCCGAAAGCTTAAGAACAATATGGTCGTGTTTAGTCACAGTAACATCCCCTTTTCTCTGGTATCAATTTTCTGTATTAGCTTTCCCATCACTATAACAGAATGTCTTACATAAACCACTTAAAAGGAAGACATATTTATTTAGCACACAGTTTCAGAGGTTTCAGTCCATCACAGCAGGGAGGGCATGGTAGAATAGCTCACATCTTGGCTGATAAAAAGCAGAGAGAGAGGAAGGAACTAGAGACTGGGCATACATAACCTTGCAAGGCACACCCCAGTGACCTACATCCCCTAACGGGGCCCTACATTCAAAAGTTTCCAGGACCTCCAAAAATAACACCACCAGCTGGGCACTAAACCTTCAAAGCATGAGCATTTGGGGGACACTTCATAATCAAACCATAAAAGTATTTTAAGCACCCATTGTAATGTTTTTGGTTTTTTTTTTTTTTAGAGTATCTCATTTTGTAGTCCAGGCTGAACATAACTCAAGGTGATCCTCCTGCCTCAACTTCCTGAGTGCTGGGATTACATGTGTGCACCACTACATTAAGCTTTAAATATCTATTGTAACTTAATATATTGGCAATAAATTTTTTTAAATTAAGTACTATTTAAATGTCACTAAAAATCTCTTATGTATAAATAAAACAAAATATGTATAAAATTTGTATGCCCCAAACTATGATAGAGCAATAAAAGAAATCAAAGATGTAAATAAGTAAAGAGATATATATTTTTTCATTAGAATGGAAGACTCAATATTGTTATGAAGTTAATTCTCCATAATAGACCTATAGATTCAATTCAATATCCATCAAAATGCCATCAAACTACTTGTAGATAACAATACTATTCCAGTTATATGAAAAGGAAAAGGAACTAGAACAGTCAAACCCTTTGGAAATATGCAAACAAAGTCAAAAGGGTCACACTACTTGATTTAAGACTTATTATAAAGACTCTATATCACTATAAAGCTATAGAGACTGACAACTACCAAGGTATTGTGATATTGGCAAATGAATAGAAACATATTTCAGTGAATCAGAACAGGGAGTGCAGCCATATGCCACACAAATATGGTAAACTGATTTTTGACAAAGGTGCAAAATAATTCAACAAAGGATTTTCTTTTCAACAAATGATAGAGGAAAACTTGGCTTTTCTTATGTAAAAAATAATCTTCTGTCATATATTATACCACAATTAACTCAAAATTAG
Source organism: Pedetes capensis (assembly GCA_007922755.1). Taxonomy (NCBI): domain Eukaryota; kingdom Metazoa; phylum Chordata; class Mammalia; order Rodentia; family Pedetidae; genus Pedetes; species Pedetes capensis. Next base: position 26,665 of record VMDO01017704.1, read on the forward strand.
CCAAGTATAAAGGATAAAATTAGTACTTTTAGAAGTAATGTTCAGAGAAAATCTTTAGACTTTGGGGTAGGAGGAGGATTTTTAGACACACCTACAGAACCATCTATAATAGAACAATTCAACAATATGGACTTTGTAAAAATTTAGAACTTTTGCTCAGGTTTAAATAATAAGGCAATGTTCTACATGGGAGAAAATATTTTCAAATTACATTTCTAATGGAAGAATTGTAATCAGAATACCAAAAGAACTGCCAAAACTCAACAAGAAAAGAGACAGTTCAATTTTTTGAAACACAAAGACAACTTCAGTTTCAATGCAAGATGGTATGATAGCACATAAAAAAACAAAAAAAAATACATAAAAGTCAAAATAATGTGTTGCGAGATCCTGGATATCAATTTGGCAATGGGGCAAAGATCCCTGAGCAATGAGAAACAAATGAAATGAGCTCTACAATTCCTCCAGAGTACACTTTGAGAGTTTCCAAATGGCAGTACAAGGAGAGAAAACCCAGGTGGACTCCATCAGACTTGACATGAAGAGACAGAATTGAGAATCCAGAGGCAGAGGCAGACAGAGTTTGGAGGACAGCGTACCAAAGATGACAGAGCTGTGCAAGGAAGGAATTCTGCAGAGTCCCCCTCACATATTTGGCAGAGTCCTGGTCAGTGCTTGTGTAAAAGGTCACTTCCTGAAGTTGTAGGGGAAAAACTTTCACAAAAATTAAAAGGAACGGTAGCTAGAACTCCCAGGAGACATTGCTAGGTTAGTGCCTAATCCCACCACCCAGAAAGGAAAATGTCATCATTTGTGGAATCCTGGTCATGATGCTCAAAAGGGGACTGCCTCAGGAATGGGGAGTTAGCCCTAGGCCAACATGAGCAGCTGTGGTGCCTCCTAACGAATCTTCAAGCAAGACCCAAAAGGAAAAAGCAGTTTAAAAAACTGAACTGCATCAAGATCAATGTTCAAAAATATTTATAGAAATACAAAATTCCCAGCACCCAACAAAATGTTCTTGATGTCTGGCATAGCATTAAAGATTGTTATTATTGCTGTTAGGTGCCATTGAGTCGAGTTCGACTCATAGTGACCTTATATACAGCAGAACAAAACACTCCCCGACACTGTACCATGCCCTGCCCTATGTCAGTGCTTCTCTGCTATTCATAGGGTTTTGATGGCTGATTGTTTAGGGATTATTTAAGGAGTGGGCTGCTAGGTCCTTCTCCTGTTTTTGTCATGCTGGGATCAAACCAAGAGCCTCAGAACATGCAGAGCAAGCACTCTACCAACTGAGCTAAACTTCAGCCCCACAGATAACGTTGCTGCTGCTGTTGTTAGTGTGATCAAGTCAGGTCCAACTCATAGCAACCCTCATAAGGTTTTCAATAACATTACAAATACAAAAATATGTATAAGCACATATACTTCAGAGATGATACAGATAATAACATAATGGAAAACATGAAAATTAGACAAAACAAATTTCTAGAAAAAATGACTACTAAAGTGGAATCAAGAAGTAGAAAACTCTGTTCAAAATTTTTGTAGTGATTAAATGTACATTTAAAAATTACCTGGGTTCAACCACTCACACTTGTGCAACTGTGGGCAATTCATGTAAAATTTCTATTTCACCTACAATTTCTGTACTTCAGACAGGTCATTTAAAATTTGATCTCAGCTGGGCATGGTGACATACACCTGTAATCCCAGAACTTGAGGGACTGAGACAGAAGAATCATGAGTTCAAGACCAGCCTGGGTTATATAATGAAACCTGTCTCAAACAAAGTACAAATATTAGGTAATCCCTACCTATTAGAATTGCTATGAGGGATTCAATGAGTCTATATAACAACATGTTGGTTAAGTATTTAACTTAGTGCCCAAAACATAGTAAAAAACCAATAACTCCTTAATATTATTATTGAACATCATCATACCTGTTACAAACAACTCTACTTCTTCATACAAAACAGAGAAAATCCCACATCTGTTTTGCTATTGCCATAGAAAAAAATCTCAAATACATAATATAGACTGGAAAAGTAAGATAAAAACATATGGACAAGATGATTCCATGTATATTTAAAGTTAAAAGATGCAAAATAATAACATAGTTGTCTTTGAGCTTGTGTATATATAGCACAAAGAAATGTGTAAGAGATGGGCACAGTGTTGCATGCCTGAAATCCCAGTGATTCAGGAGGCAGAAGAAGGAGGATGACAAGTTCAAGGCCAGAGGTAGCCTGTGTAGCTTAGGAAGAGCCTGTCTCAAGATAAAAGAATAAAACGTGGGCTAGGGATACAGCTTGGTAGTAGAGTGCTTGCAAAGCATTCATGAGGCCCTGGGTCCAATCCCCTAGTACTACAAAAAAATATATATACACATATATACATATATATATGTATATGTACATATACATATATATGTATATACATATATGTATATGTGTATACATATATACATATGTATACATATATACATATATGTATATACATATATATGTATATACATATATATGTATATGTACATATATATATATGTATATATATGAAGGGGCTGAGATTTAGCTCAGTGGGTAGAGCGCTGCACTGCAGTCTCTGAGGCCCCAAGTTCAATTCCCAGCACCGCAAAAATGGGAGAAGGGCCTGGCAATCCACTCCTAAGGCAATCCCGAAGCAGTCAGCCATTGAAAAACCCTGAGGGTCTCTATGAGTCGGATACCGACTCTACGGCACACAACAACAAGATATATGAAAGGAAAACTTCAATATCTTTCATAACATGAGCAAAAGCAGAAGAATTCTCACAACATATGAGCAAATAAAATCCAATAATATATAAAAAGATGAGTATACCACAACCAACTATGATTTATTACGGGTATGTAAGGCTGATTCAAGAGTAAAAAAATCAATCAATGTAATCTACCACATCAATAGACCAAAGAAAGAAAAAAAAGCAAACAATCATATCAATTGACACAAAATAAGCATTTGTCAAATCCAAAACACATCCATGATAAAAACTCTCAGTAAATTAAGAATAGAGAGGAACTTCCTCCACTTGCTAGAGAACATCTACAAAGAATGTACAAACATCATACCTAATATTGAGAAACTGGAAACTTTCCTTCTAAAATCAGGACTAATACCAGGAAGTCCCTTGTTACCATTCCTATTCTATGTTGTACTGGAATTCCTACCTAAGCACTAAGGCAAGAAACAAATAAAAAACTGAGTATGGCATGCCTATAATCCCAATGACTCAGGGGGTAGAGCCAGGAGGATTGCCAGAGTTCAAGGCCAGAGGCACCTTGCTTAATATAGCAAGGCCCTGGCTCAAAACAGAAAATATAAAATGGGCTGAGAGTGCAGCCCAGTGACAGAGCACTTGAAAAGTTTGTGCTAGGCCCTAGGTTCAATCCTTGTTGTTATTAGGTGCCGTCCAGTCGGTATCCGACTCTTAGCGACCCTATGTACAACAGGTGAAACACTATTGTCAGTGTTTCCCCTGTTGTACAGAGGGTAGCTATGAGTCGGATACTGACTCGATGGCACCTAACAACAACAACAACAACAAAGTAAGAAAGCAATAATGGGGAAATTTGGATGGGAATATATGGGAACTCTCCACACCATTTGGAATAATTCTGTAAACTAAAACCATGCCCAAATTAGAAGTTTATTTAAAATATGTGGTTTCTGTGTTGTTTTTAAAAAGTCTAGTAACACACAGTCTTGGTGAGGAACACTTGTATGTTGCAGGCAGAAATGAGAAGGACATAATCACTGTTCATTGTAATTCTGCCGAAGTATTTTCTCTGGAGTAATAAAAACATAGAGCTATAGAAAATCTGGTGCAAGTATGTTCATACCAGTTTTGTTCTTAGTGGCTAACAGATGAAAATAATCCAAAGTCCATATACAGAAGAATAAATAAACCATGTGTGATATCTTCATATAACAGAATACAAAGAAGTGAACGCCTTATATTTGCAATGACATAAGTGAATGTCAAGATAGTGTGGTAAGCAAAAGAAGTCCAACACAAAAAAGCACACACGTGTGCTTATGCCATTCTACAACAAGCAGAAGGAATCTATAGTGAAATGATCCAGCACAGTTTTGCCTCTGGGTAAGCGGAGTTAACTTGTTGTTGTTATTGTTAGGTGCCATTGAGTCTGTGCCCAACTCATAGAGATCCCATGTACAACAGGTGAAACAGTATTGTTAGTGCTTCTCTGCTATTCACAGGGTTTTCAATGGCTGACTGTTTTTTGAGAGTGGGTTGTAGGTCTGTCTCCCAAGCCTACAGCACTGGGTACTCCTAGGCGGTCTCCCATCCAAGTACTAACCAGGCTCAACCCTGCTTAGTTTCTGAGATCTGATGGGTTCCGGTGCCACAGTGATATGGCTACAGGCCATAGTCAACTTGGAAGGGCCCAAATGAAATATCTTAGGTGATAGATATGTTCTATATTGTAATAGGAGTTAGGGTTACATTAGTGCATCCATCTGTCAAAATTCATTGAATTGTACACTTAGGATTTGCACATTTCACAGATGTAAATTTTTACCTTTAGAAGGAACTGTAAGCAAACATAAAGCGGTGTCATTTTGGCTCACTAATTACTATCTTCAAATTATATTTTGGTTGTCTCATTAATATCATACTTGCTTCCAAATATCTTAAGATGATTTATAATAAGTTGCAGAGCAAATGAATGATTTAAAATTCAATAATTAGAATTTGTAAATACTTACTATGAACCAACACAATGGCCAAACACTGATGAGAAAAGAATTATCACCCCATTGTACAAATGAATAAATTGGGGCTCAGAAGGAAAAACGAAAGCTAAATTCCCACTGACTTCCAATATCTTTGGAGTCTGTTCCTAACCAGGTGGGGACTGGTAGGAATGGAAGCCAAGCACAATAACACAAGTGAGTAGTAAATTTAGCTCTGAGTTTTCAGGAATCCAGGGCAAAGGGACACTAAAATAAGATGGATAGCTTCTATTGCCTAGTGTAAAGAATATACCAGCTCACCAGGAGAGGCAAACATTTTTATGACACCAAATTCAAAGAAAAATATAGAACTTAACCTGTGAATCCTCATGTAAGTCCATGGTACAATATCCTGCACTAAGTATTAAGTAAATAGAAGTAGACATATTATTTCATTTGAATCTTTCTCATTTTGGTTTTCCATAAACTGAGAACTTCCTGCAGCTGCCTTGCACAGCTACTGATCTAATACTGTTAATACAACCTGCCTAAGAGCTCAGTTCTCACACACCCTGTTTCATTTACGGTAGCCTGCATTTATCAGCTTATTAGTAATCATAGTAATTGAACTATTTGTTGAGTTCAATCAGATCTGTTCTTGAGGAAAATAAACATCTTGGTTTATCCATGACATGTGTTCTTGAGAAATGCTTCACTTAGCACCCAGCTATAAATCTGAGTGAAATTGAGAAGAGAAATTTCCATAGACAAATGTTTTGGCTAACTGTCTCCTTTGGCATTTCGACTGAAATCTTCTCTTTGAAAAATATACTTGCCACTTGAACCAAGATTTCTTTAGTTTATTCCACTTCCAATTAGTGGCTCAGCTTTGCCTTGGCATTTCTGTTCTAGCAGCTGCAAGGGAAATCATTGGGCCAAGTGCTGCCTCCTCCATTTGCCTACATGCCACTTTTACTGATGTACATGAGTGCCCAGGGGCAAAAGCTGCCCCAGAAGATCTACTATCCTATTCATTAATGCCTCAATGAGTTGACCATGATGGCAGTAAAAAAAATAAAATTGAGGAACATGATCTGTGTATGGCTCAATTGAAAGGTCTTACTTACAAGCAAAAGGGTTGTTAAAAGCAATCAAACAACTACAACTAAAAAGGGAAAATATTTTCTCTTTCTTCCCAGCATTGGAAAAACATGTTTTATAGTTAAAATGATCATATTTCAAGAAAATTTGAAGATTCCCTTTTAGAACACACTATGAATCTATATAGTAAGCATCTTTGAACTAGAGGCTCAGCACTATGTGGGTCCCAGGTGCTAATCAAAACAGAAATTATTCTTTCTCCTTCCACATTGATGCTCAAATGATTTGCATTGATTAGGTTTTTTTAAAATACTAAATGGGGTGAAGTCCTGAAGGGTAGGAGACATGTCTTTAGCCTGAGGGCTTGACACGCTGTGACCCTTCAGATGCCTTTTCTCTCAACTTGACGGTTTCAAGTTCATTTCAGAGATTTGAATCAGTGACCAAAGAATACTTCTCCTCTAATCTTGGAGGGAAGGGAGTTGTTATAATACTCTTAAGATGTGATGCTACGTGTGCACCTACAGTAGACACATTTAGCTCCCTGTGGCATTCTCCAATATGACAGCCACGAGCAACATGTAGCTTTGTTATTATTGTTGGACAAGTAGCCTAATTAAGTAAAAATTACAAATCCAGTTGCACTAGCCATAATTCTAGTATTTTGATGGCAAAGAGTAGACTATTTCCATCAGCATGAGAAGTCCTATCAGTCAGTTCATTCCCCCTAGCTGAGAAGGCTCCTTTTGGGGGGCAGACAATTCTAGTGTTATTGAAGCAGTTATTTCTCCACTATAGAGTCTGCCTTTGATGCATGATAGAAGTATCTGGGCTGACCACAAAATTGCCTGATGCTCCGTTGGGGGTGAGGGCTACATACCTGCTTGTCACAATAGTGACATAACCATGTGTAGCATCACATTTGAAAGACAAACTGTATTGAAAATCTAAGTCAATTCAAACCATCTCTCTCCCTCTTGCCTTCCCCCATCTTTTGTCTAGGGACCTCTATTTCCCATCCTCCCTCTTTCTTTGACTTTTCCCTCTCCTTCTCATTAATGACAGAACTGTATGCTCATTTAAGTCCCACAAATAAATGACTCAGTATGAGAAGACATATTGCTAGGTTGCTAGGTTCAAAGACAAAAGTTTTGGTGTCATAACCCTGGCTCCCAAATGACTTCTTTGCCTATTATGAGAGTGTTTCTCCTCCCCTCCTGGGAACTAATGGCAACCTCCAAGATATGCAAGAACATCTTGCCAGAAACACTGACCAAGCTTATCAAAATGCTATTGTGATGTCAAGACATCAGCAAGACTGTTTCTGGAAAGCCTAATTGCAGTAGCTTGGAGATGAGCTTGAAAGGATAAAATCCATTCCCCAAGTAAGATAAATAATGGAACTTTACAAATGTAGGTTCCCGTCCTCCTATTTTCCTCTGTTGCCAACAGGCAGCCAAAAAGCCAGCAGGGTTCTTTCAAAGGCTGTCTTTCCATTAGGACTTCAGTGGCATTGGCAATGAAAGGTGAGACAGAAGGGCATGCACAATGGAGCCGAATGCCACCCCAGAGCCACGTGTTTGATGCTGAGATCATACTTGTTGCTATACTAATGGGACAGGATTATATTTCTCTGACTATTTAAAATTTTCCAGCACAAATGAGGCAGCTAGAGTAGCTCTTACATCATGTGGCTTTCTGAAAATGCTGGTGGCTCCTCTCCATTGTCACCTCCTCCTCCTGCACATGGGGAGAGGATGCTTTTGCTTTTCACGAAGTGGTCCCATTTGCTTGGAAAACATCATAGGAACTCAATCAGGATTTATAATAGCAAGACTTCATGAGGGCTCAATAAGGATAAAGATATCTTGGGCACAGTCCAAGCATGTTCTTTAAGTTCTCATTTCTCCACCTCTCACTGCTCCATAGCTGCTCTACCAATACCTGGTAGGGAAAATGGACAATGGTCAACTGGAAGTAGAACCAGAGTGGCAAGGTTCGACTTAGGCTATTCTTTTCTCAATGTTAAATTGAGTTCTACTGTGTAGAGGAGATGACAACAAAGGAAGTTAGAGCTGGAGAAAGTGGAAGAGAAAGAAAAGAGGAGGCTTATGTTTGGGAAGTTTATCATTCACTGAGAGAATAAGGTTAAATACAAGTGGTACACAAAACCTGCCTGATGCATATGTTTTTCTGCCTCTGAAATCCGTCTGTTTCTCTTAACTACTACCACTATCCTAACTGGAGGTACCATTTTCTTGCAACTGGATTCCATAACTTTCTCCTAACTGGTCAGACTGTACCTGCTCTTGTCCTGTGCAGTTCATTCTCGGCAGAGGAGAATGGATTTAACTTTTCTTTAAATTTCTCTAATATTCTACAATGTTTTCAATATACAAAGTACAACCTTAGCACAGATCATAGGTCCTATATACTCTGGCTTCTCCCTACCTCTCTGAGAATCTGCAACTTATCTCATGGATTTCCTTAGCCCTGGTCATCTGTCAGTCTCTCTCAAGCACCATACTCCATCCAGTTGCAGATTATCCTTACTGACCTGTCCCCTCTGCCTGAAGACTTCTTTCTTCTTGTCTTCATCTATTTAACTCCAACTCAACTTTTACATCTTAGCTCAACAGACACTTCATCAAAGAGCTTTGCCTAACCTAAGTAAGAAAAAAAAAAGCTTCCATTATCTTGTTGTCTTCCCATCTTGACTTCAACCTTGTCATTGTTATTGAGATTTCATTTTCACCTTCATCGTGTGCATATTTAATTAGTGTATTTTTCTCCACTATCTGCAAGAGGTCAGAGAATGTGCCTTTACTGCTTACTATTGCATTCTTTGGGTCTACCTAATAGTAGCATCTCAAAAATATTTGAGGAGATAAAAAGACAAAGGAGGAAGAAAGGGAGGAAGGAGGGAAGGGCAGGAAGGAGGGAAGCAGGTAAGGAAGATGGGGGAAAGAATTTACCCAGACATCACAAAATGACCCAGCACAGGACTCCGCAGAAACTTCTCGATTTACAATAGCTGTTTTGTATATAAAGTCATAAAAAGCAGGTAGCAGACTAAGTGAGTGAGGATGGTGGTGAGTACAGTAAGAAAGCTTTCCTGAGTGCTGCAAAGGTTATATCTGAAGGAGAAATGAGCACATGTGCAGTGCATGAATGAAGGTCAAGGCTGGCTGTGGTTTCCCTGATGTGGTGGATGTTAGCTGAAATCAACAAGATACAATGTGTTCTAGGACACGTGGCAATAGACCATTGGTAGATCTTTCCTTTGAGGAAATAGGTCTTGCTGGCTTACTTTCATCAGATATTCGAAGCAAAAGGGTGGACTGGATGGTCTCTGTCAAGCCCTCTTGTTACCAATTGAATTATGCAATTGCTAAAAGGCTGGAATTTAGCTCAGTTGGTAGAGCACCGCTCTGCAGTCTCTGAGGTCCTGAGTTCGATTCCCAGCACCGCAAACATGGGAGAAGGACCTGGCAATCCACTCCCAAGTCATTCCCGAAAACAATCTGCCATTGATAATACTATGAGGGATAATACTATGAGTTGAACACAACTCGATGGCACCTAACAACAACAACCAGTGAGCCCACTAGGTGGAGACTGTTAAAAGGTATGTACTAATTATTCAATCAATGTTCAAACTACTGGATGCCACACAATAATATTTCGTTTGGTATTTGCCAAACTAAAGTGATAGTGGGCTGGGATTTAGCTGGTAGAACACCGCTCTGCAGTCTCTGAGGTCCTGGGTTTGATTCCCAGCACCACAAAAATGGGAGCAGGATGTGGCAATCCACTCCCAAGGCAATCCTGAAACTGTCAGCCATTGAAAATGCTCTGAGGGTCAGTATGAGTCGGACATGACTTGAAAGCACCTAACAACAACAACAACAACAAAGTAATAGTAGCTCCCAGGACACTGATGTAAGTTCAGCCCTGATCACCATCTAAAACAGTTTCCACTTTGCAATGCTCCACCTGTATTTTGGGAAGCAGACTCCTTTTTGAGGCCCCTTGGCCATTTCAATGACACTGTGCTACTAATGAGATGGATTTTAGCTGGCTCTACCTAAATACTGTACTGGATGTTACATTTTTGCATTGTCAAGTTGTCATTCCTAATTATATAAGCCCTGAAAAGATCAATAGTTTTAACTCACAGTACTAAACCCATAATTAGTCTTCCTTATTGCAGTCTATGGCCAAAGCCAAAAAATATAAATTTTTATTCAATAAAACTATGATCTGTGTGTTCCATTTTAATCCTCACATTCAAATAAAGCTTAAACTTATATTAAATGAGTGATTTCATAACCAATCTATTTAAATTAAGAAGGATTCTAGTTGATTCTAGAATTTTAATTAGTAATTTTATTTTTAAAAAGAAAACAAAGAGATATTCAATTTGTTCATATTATTGTTAAGTAGTTAATTCTAGTATAAACTCTATGATTTTGTATACTAAAATAGGGAAAAATCCTTCCATAAATGTTGAATCATTTAGATATAGTAGTACAGTGTTTATTCATTCGATTTTAGTCCATTACTGTGTAAATTAGATTTGATTTGCTTGCTCTGATTGGCTTAATTGCCCCAGTTCCAGCTGAAGTACAAATAAAATTGTAATAAATTGAGCAGATGTTTAACCTACTTTACCCAGATCTTTAATAGTCAATTCCAATTGCAATTTACATTCAACAATTTAACAAGACCCTTAGGAAACATATTTGATTATTAAAACAAGCTGTTTGTTTCTGTGTGTGATGGAAACAAGGTTATAGTGTCACATGCTTTGACCTAGTACAATTTTTAAAATTTTAATTCTGTGTCTCCCTTGTCAGGAAAGAAATATATATATATATATATATATATATATATATATATGCACACACACATACACACACATATATGTATTATATATATATAGTATACATATGTATATATGTGTGTGTTTGTATACATATTTGTATGTATACATTATATATATATATACATATATAACTAATTCATGGTTATAGAAGTTAGTTTACCAGCTTAAAAAAAATAACATTCAGATAGATACTAGAAGAGAAATTTTATAGAATCCTAAAATATTTTATAAAGAAACAGATCCCATTACATTTTCCACAAATATCTTTACCAATAGCCTTCTTAATAGCCAATAGGAGAAACTCATCTTTATTAAATATCAATTAGAAAACAAATATCCAATTCCATTATTCACATTTTACATGTTATTTACCCTCTGTCTGTATTGTTGTTGTTGTTAGGTGCCGTCGAGTCGGTATCCGACTCATAGCGACCCTCATAGGGTTTTCAATGGCTGACTGTTTCGGGATTGCCTTGGGAGTGGATTGCCAGGCCCTTCTCCCATCTGTCTGTATAGAAATACAAATATTCTTCTTACAAAAGAATCCATGGCAATGCACAAATGTATTCTATAATCTCTTCCTTGTAATATAGCTGCAAAGACAGTGTAATTATTGTGTGAATTGCTCTTAAGAATGCTTGGCAGAAACTGGCACATTGTAGCTCTTGCATTTCCTCAGAAAGGAATTTAGAATGGATTTTGTATCTAGGTTTATAACTTTATAATATAAACTTCTGAAGAGATTTCCCAGTCATTGTACACTGAGGCCAAGTTTGGGAAATAGTAAAGTTGGATTACTAAAAATTAACCTTATAGTATGGATATAGAATCACTGAATTAAAAACTGAATGCTCACTATTAATCAGTTAATAATAGAAACAAAACTCAAATGTCTATGGAAATCAGGGAAAGAGCCTACACGAGTGCAGATTCTAGGTGGGAACAAAATGAATGGGAGAGCACCCACCTCCTTTGAATGGGACACTTAGCTGCAGTCATTTTGTACCAAGACAGAATGCCTGCAAGAGATAACAGCAATTCTTTTTTATTTTAAACAAGTAGCTAGGAATCCAGATTTTTATGAAAATTCTCTTGATTAAAAAAAATTCCAACTATTTCAAAAGTTATCTAAACATTTTGCATGTGAGACACCAACAACCAAAAAGCATGAACCAGACAGGTGTGGTGGCGCACGCCTGTAACCCCAGCCACTTAGGAGGTGGAGGCAGAAAGATTGCAGGTTCAAGGCCAGAGGCAGCCTGCGAAATTTAGCAAGACCCTGTCTCAAAACAAAATAAAAATATGGGCTTGGGGTGCAGCTCAGTGGCACACCACTTGCGAAGGCATGTGTGAGGCCCTGGGTTCAACCCCAAGTACCACAAACAAACAAACAAATAAAAAAATCTATGAACCAAGCATCTCCCCAGTCTCTGCATTGCTGTTTACCTATTTACCCAATTCCAGAATTTTACGATTGAGAATAGTTGAAGCAACCATTATACCTTAGTGTAAAACCAGAAACTAGAACTCCTTTGACTGGATTGTCAAAATCATCCAGTTTGATTTCAAATCCCAGAGCAAATTACCTAATCTCTCTAAACCTCCATTTCTCAACTTGTAAAACAGAAAAAGTAATAGTCCCTAAATAATAAGCTGGTGAGGAGATAATATGAGATTCAGATAATGTATAAAAGGCACTTAGAAGAATGCTTGGTTCCTAGTAAGCATTCAATGAATGGAAATTATGATCTTTGTCATCAGTGTTATTCTAAATCTTGCTGGAAAAAGGGAAATGATCTTAATGATAAATTCCAAACTTATTTTTTAAAAATCTGATTTAAAATTCAGTGCTGTGTGCATATATGTTACCATGAAGAGTTCATACTGAGTAAATGCTTTTGCCTTCTTTAGTTCAGAGTAAGAAGATAAGTAAGAGTCTTATAAAGGGATATGAAGAAGAAGGTGGGCATCCATGAGAGTGTCCCTAAGGAGGGCTGTATTCCCAGGGCACCATTTTATGAATCTCATCTTCAGTGAACTAAGAGCCTTGACTAAACATTCTCTCCCCATCTCCCAGAAACTAGAAACTCCCAGAAACTCCCACCCCTCAGCAAGCTTGAAATAGATAATAACAATGAACTACTGACCCAGAGGAAAAATGTTTGCTTTTCTTACTAGATGTTTGTGTTCATGGTAGAGAGTCACCAAAGGCTCACCAAAAAAGTGAAAAATAAAATAAAAATACAGTAAAAAGTTTGAAACCAACTGTTCATTTGGAAACTGTTTCGTTTCATCATGTCCTTTTATTCTATCTGAATCCATGGTGATATAATCCTTACCAACCCACCTCTATTAGATAGAACTATTTTTTGATATTCATTATCTACATATGGCACAACCTCTCACCAAGTATAATCTACACAAAGCCCAAAACTTACTCTCCAAGTATACTATACTGCTCAAAAGAAAAACTAAATACTTAAAATGGAATATCAAATATGACCTTTCTGATATTTTTAAATGATCAAAGAAATAAGAATTTGAGTAGCTGTGAACAGAACTTGCAAAAAGAGACAACAAAAGAAGCGATGAGGATATTAGATAGCAAAGTTTTTACTGAGACTCACCATTAGTTATTCACTTAGCATAAATGATGTTACACCATGGGTAAAATGGACGGAAATTGCATATATAGGTTGTACCTCTGGCAACTTAAAAAAGAATATGATTTTTTCTCATTTAAAAATGAATTCTTAGTGGGGCACAGTGTCACCAACTTGTAATCCCTCTGACTCAGGAGGCTGAGGCCAGAGGATTGCAAGTTCAAGGCCAGAGGCAGTGTGCATAACTTTGTGAGACCCTGTCTCAAGATAAAAAATTAAAAAGGGGCCAGGGCTATAGCTCAGTGTTGGAGCTTTTTCAAGGAATACACAAGATCCTGGGTTCATCCCCCTAGTACAGAAAAAGAAAATGAATTCTTCATGCCAGATAAGATGAAACATGCTTATAGTCTCAGCACTTGGGAGGCTGAGGTGAGAGGATCCCTTGAGTCCAGCACTTGAGACCACCATGGACAATATTTGGTGACTTTGTCTCAAGAAAAAAAAACGCTTTCTAAAAACTGCACAACACTTTTGCAAATAGAATCCTATTCTTTTTTAGAAATTATTTTTATTGCATAGTAAAGTGAACCAATAATGTTATGTAAAAAACAACACTTAAGATCAGGGGAATTGGAATTATGTGTGATGGAGAACTTTAACAGCAACCTCTGTTGACTTGTATTATTAAGGAAGCATATATTCTCCTAGTAACTCATAAGGAGTATTCTAGTTCTGCTGTACACATAGTCACTGTGGATCGGACCCCAATGGATGGCACTTAACAACAACAACAACAACAACAACAACAACAACAACAACAACAACAACCACCACCACCACAGAGCAACAGAATTGTTGAATGACATCCTGAATAAAAGAACTAAAACACATAAGACTTTCCCTAACCCCCATATAAAAATTTCTTTAGGTAAGTATTGAAGTATGAATACCAGCGATATTTTATGATATCAAGAGACAAAATTCTGGTGAAGCAATTTAATTGTCCTCTTTTTGGAACAAAATGTGCTGCAGATCCCATCATATTTAAGGTTCCATATCAGTGAAAATAGTGCCAAGCACCATCTGATTGTGCTCAGTATTTTAGGCAACTTTTGCTTATAATATATTCCGTATCAAACAGTTCCAGGGGATGTGATTGGTTTTGTTGTTGTTATTTATTTATTTGTTGTTGTTATTATTAATAGAGAACCCTATGAAGGCATTGCTACTTGATTCAGTACAAAGCATTCTGGTACCTCATGACCTTCCTGTAGTCCTTAGCTGAACAGGCTATTGTCTGGGCTCCATTAATCATGTATATCTGAGAACCATTAATAAGTCCTCTTAAAGGTCTTCTTCCTTCCTTTTTTAATCTCCAAAATAGCACTCATCCAATCTATTTTCATTCCTGTCCTTTTGACACTTTTCTACCTCAACTCCTGGAAATGTGGGAACTCAAGGCCCCTGGAAGACACTTTGCTTTTGTGTCTGAAGAGCCCATTTTATGATTTCCAGATATTCTGCACTTCATCTGTGAGATACCATGCCCCTGCTCCTCTAGTAGCCTGCCCTGCCAGTCACAAGAAGTTCATATCCGTGTGGTATTCTTAGACAAAGCTTTTAAGCCTAGAGTTCAATGGAAAGACCAAGGAAGGACCAATGTGAAGACCTCTGATCTGAAATACTTGGAGGAATAGCTACCTATGCAACAGAAAAGCATCCTAAAATGTTCAGTTCCTCACAAAATAAGGGAGCCACTCATAAACTCCTCCTAACTTAGGTGAGTGTACAATATCTGAAGTAAATACAAGAATTTCTGAAGCATCTTAGCATAGAAATTTGTAGAGGTTAGAGTGTGTGCACGTGTGTGTGTGTGTGTGCGTACACGAGCATGTGCACAATAAAGTAGGAATGCTTCCTGCATGTCTAGCACTTCTTTACTCAGTGAAGCCATGAATCCTTTTGTTGTTAGGTGACTTGAAGTCCATATCCAACTCATAGTGACCCTACGTACAATAGACAAAACACTATTGTAGTGCTTCTCGGCTATTCATAGGGTTTTCAATAGCCGATTGTTTTTTGGGAGTGGGTTGCTAGGTCCTTCTCCCAAGCCTACAGCACCTGGTGCTCCCTGGTGGTCTCCCATCAAAGTACTAACCAGGCCTGACCCTGCTTAGCTTCGAAGATCTGGCGGATCAGATGCCACAATAATGCAGCTGCAGGCATGAATCATATTAGCACATACATAATGCTGAATTTGCCACCTGGAGAGACAATAGCCTTTATAATTAATGAGAGTTTTGTGTTCATTTTCTATGGTAGCTGTGACAAATTATCACAAATTTCATGGCTTAAAACAGCACAAATTTATTATCCCACAATTGTGTAGCCAGGCGTTCCACTGGACTAAAATCAAAATGTGAGCAAAGATGTGCTCCATTTAAAGGTCAAGGAGAGAATCCATTTCCTTGGGTTTTCCAGCTTCTAGAAGTGGCCTTCATTCCTTATCTTATGGCTCCTTCCACTACTTTCAAAGCAGCAGTCTTGTTGTTGTTGCTAGGTGACCATGGAGTTGGATCCGACTCATAGCAACTATATGTACAACAGAAGGAAACACTCCCCGACACTGTATCATGCCTGGCACTGTCAGTGGTTCTCTGCCATTCACAGGGTTTTCAATGGCTGATTATTTGGGGGATTGTTTTGGGAATGGGCTGCCAGGTCCTTCTCCTGTTTTTGAGGTGCTGGGG
This sequence comes from Pedetes capensis, assembly GCA_007922755.1. Classification (NCBI taxonomy): domain Eukaryota; kingdom Metazoa; phylum Chordata; class Mammalia; order Rodentia; family Pedetidae; genus Pedetes; species Pedetes capensis. Next base: position 42,752 of record VMDO01017704.1, read on the forward strand.
ATCAAATCCAGGGCCTCAAAAGAGTGCAGAGCAGTTAAACCCCATCCCCAGCAGCAGCATAGCATAGCATATTCAAATCTCTCTCCCTTACTCTGACAGTCCATCTTACCATTTCAAGATAACCTAACCCTCAACTGGTATCTCTGAGTCAAAACAGCCAGCCAGAGGGGTGCCTGCATTGTGGTGTCACATGTGATCCCACAAGCATGATACCATTAAGAGCTAATCACAGCTGCAATGTCTCTGTTTCTAGGCAAAGTAAAATATGTGCAGATACAGGTGATTGTGATAAGGACGTCTTGGACAGTCTATTATTCTGCTTACTGTTATACTGAAATATACAACACAACCAACCGTGAGCCAAAGTGTTCTTTCCTACACAAATTCTTGACTAGGGACAGTGTGGCTCCAAAGCCATTCTATACAGAGAAGAGAATGGGATGACTTTAAGTCAAAGGTCACTTCACTTCCTCTTGAATTGGGGAGGGGAGTAGAATTAAGACTACCCTATCTTAGGGTAGAAACTTAAAAGCTCCAATCTCACCCTATCCTAGCAAGACTAGTTTATGTCCCAAGGTCCCATCCATCTATCCACAGGCTTGCTGAAATGGAAAGTTTGTTAGTTTGTTGTTAGGTGCCATTGAGTGGGATCCAACTCATAGCGACCCTATGTACAACAAATAGAACACTCCCCAATGCTGTATCAAGCCTGGCACTATTGTCAGTGCTTCTCTGCTATTCATAGGGTTTTCTGTGGTTGTTTTGGGAGTGGACTGCCAGGTAATTCTTCCAAGCCTATAACACCTGATATTTACAGGTGGTCTCCCACCCAAGGACTAACCGAGATTGGACAAGATCAGTAGACTCTTAAGAAATAGCAGATCCCCTATGAACATAAGACCTTCCACATTGAGGATAAAATAGACTTGTTGGGGTTTTTGGCTCTAGCCTGGCTAAAGATAGGGCCAAACCCACAACATAAACACGTGACCGGTGTCGGGAAAGAAGGACTTCGGGAGACCCTCAGATGGTTGGAGAGGAACAGGGAAGGTTTATTGGGGTGCTCCCCTTATGGAGAGCAAGGAGCAGGTAGCCCCTATAGAGCAAGGCTCTACCCCTTTAAGTGCTGGCTCTATGCCTGCAGCATGGAATGCTGCAGGCTAAGTGCTGGTACAGCTCAGCCTTAAAGGCACAGCCACAGCCGCTGGTGTTCAGTGGAGGTCCGATGGTCTTGACTCTCGCGGCTTGCCTTCTTTACCCCCCTCCTTCCCAAGGATGGGAGGAGTTGGGAGGCTCTTCGTGGCTTGCTAGATGCCTTCGGCTCTTCGGGGCCCCTGGGCTTGATCTCGCCGGCTTGCTAGATGGTCTTGCAGGAGTAGGGAGCGCTGGTCCAGGTGATGAGGTTCAGGAGATGGTCAGTGAGGTCAGGATCGGTGGTGCTACAGGATCATAGGGTGAAGATGGGGTCCAGGAGCCCTGCTTTTATAGGGTCCTGGAGGGGTCACATGGTGGGATTCAGCCAAT
>VMDO01017705.1:0-44161 GCA_007922755.1 Pedetes capensis
GCAAAGCACTCTACTACTGAGCTGCACCCCCAGACCATGTTTTAAAATTATTTTTTTATCTTGAACCACAGTCCCACTAAATTACACAGGCTGCCTCTGGCCTCGAACCTGCAATCCTCCTTCTTTGGCCTCCTGAGTCACTGGGATTACAGGTGTGCTCCACAGCACCTGGCTGGAGTCTCTTTCCTAGGTTCTGCAAAGTGACGTGTTTATCTTAACGTTTTAAACAGAAGTGTGTGGCTTTGACAAAGAAATCCCTTGTTAAAAGAAGTTGATGGGCGTGCTTTGCCAAACTGGTGAGATTAATTCCCTCTTCTAGAGACCTCCGGTCAAATTTCAACAGTGTAGAAAACCCACATTTATTCTGCCCCACTTTCCTGTCTTTGACTGTTTGTTTTATTCCTGGAACAAAGATAACACAGCTTGTCTCCCAAAGACTTCCATGTGAGTTTGAAAGCGTGTAGAATTTGGAACATGCGCTAGCCTAGATAAAACTCTTGATTTTTTTTTTTTTTCCAAATTGTTCCTCAATTGGGCCCAGATCTCAAACCTCCAGGGTTTGATTCATTCATCTCTAGCAGGAGCTGTTTTCTGCCCCTCTCCAGAAGACTGGGCGATTCACTGACAAAAGACGCTGCGGCTGCTTTTTTTCACATCACAAAAGAATTAATGTTTGCCCTGTCCTTTGAAGATGGGGTGCCTTGCATGTGCTATTATTAATAATAAACTACAGATCTGCCTCACACCATCTGAAACACAGGGCCGTGCCACCATGAAGGAGCCCTTATTTCAACCAGTTCTCTAGGATAGTCAGCCCACACCCACCCAGCTTCAGATGGAGGGTAATCCCAGACCACAGATCGAGAAAGGAACCACTGGAGGGGAGCAGCCAATGGACAGCACCCGATATGGAAAAAAGAAAAGTGCAAAGGAGGTTTTTATAACACTTAGAGACCACCTTCCCCCTTGCCCCCTGCTCTCCCAGCTACACACATTTTAGCCAGAACTTGGTTTGGGACCCATCACCTACTAGACCCAAAAGAGTCTATCCTGGATTCTTGTTGAGTTCTGGAGATGGTGATAATTTCCAAGGCTCATGAGCCTGCGTGGATGCCAAAAGATGTGCTGAGTACCATCTGTTGTTAGCCTTTCCTTTTTATATCTGCTTAGGGCTTTGTGCCCTTCTTTCTCTTTATTCTTCTCTGAAGCCACTTACATTACCCCTCTGGTAGCTTTTTACATTTACAAGCTATCTTGGTTGTGTTGTTGTTAGGTGCCCTTGAGTTGTGTCTGACTCATAGCGACCCTTTTAGGGTTTTTAATGGCTGACTGTTTCGGGATTGCCTTGGGAGTGGATTGCCATGCCCTTCTCCCATTTTTTTGTGGTGCTGGGAATCGAACTCAGGACCTCAGAGACTGCAGAGGGCCGCTCTACCCACTGAGCTAAATCCCAGCCCCAAGTTATCTTTACGTGCCTGATATTTTGTGTAGATGGACACAGAGTGAGGCTTCTGTAAATATCAGTGTAGTAAAGACTCTGGGATAGGTCTCATTTAGAGAGACAAGTTCAAACACACAGAGCCTAAATGTGTATAGAACTGATTCTATGGGCTCTGCTAACAAACAGGTATGCACACTGACTCCAGCACCAAGAAAGAGCAAGCTAGAGATGTGCATCTCTTATTTCGCTTTTTATTTTTTAAATCTTTGCACCTGACTTTGGTAGCAAGAGACTCCACTCATTCCCCTTGTTCCTGCCTCCACTTCCTCCGGGGCTCTCTTCATGTTGGAGCTGATTATTCAAAACGGACTCCACCATGGTTTCTGAATCACAGAGGGTTCACAGAAGAGGGAAGTATTTCTTGCTCTGTTCTAGGCCCCAACACTGAGAATGTTGTAAATGGAAAAGGAAGCCAAAGAGAAAAAGAAAGAGGGAGAGAGAAGAGAAAAAATAAAGCAGGCAGGGAGGGGGCAAAAATACAGAACTCAAGGAAATCAAGACCATGCTGTGCAAAATTATTACAGCTGTTTCTGTTTTTATTGGCTGTTTCTTTTGGCTTGATTTTTTCAGCAACTGCTGGTCATATGAGCAGGAAGAGATAGAGCATGGCTGGACTCCACGGTGGCAGGAAGAGGGGAGGAAAGGCCCAGGGGGAGCAGAGGAGGGCAGGAGCCGGCAGAGAAGAGGCTGAGCTGTGCCCAGCACTTGCAGGGGATACACATCAAAGCATTTCTTTCTGATAGCTTCATGGAAGCATCGGCGATGGAATTCAGATGCACTTAATGGAAAACTCCTAAAAGCATTGCCTCCTTCGGCCTGGATCAGATTAGTGGTGTGTTGAAGGCAGTGTCCTGCCCCTGAAACGATGCTCTGCTGTCTCGGGGGAAATGAAGTGTCAGGGCACATCGCTTTCTCCTCCCCTCCCAGACGGTGATTCACCTAGACCAGCGCACAGGGCGGAACATATGGGTAATGGGGATTTTTCCCCCGGGGGACGCTGTTTCTCGCCCTTACGGATGGAATGAGCTGCGCGCCTGCGCAGTGACCCCGGGCCGGGACTGGCAGCTGGGACGCAGCACCTCAGGGCTTGAACGCTGCTGCTCATCCACCTGGATCCCCAGGCAAGGCAGCTGGAAGGGGAACCAGAGACAGGCGCAAGAAACACACACACACATACAGTAACTCCCTATCTGAAAATTTCCTATCAAGTTGGTGATTTAAATGGCATTTTAAAGGCTTGCTTACACTGGAATTCTTGAATCTGATACTGTTCTTAAGCACACCTGTCCGAACACACACACACACACTCTCTCTCTTTTTCTCTCTCTCTCCCTGCCCCTCTCCTTCCCTCCCTCTCCTTTCTTCCCTCCCTCCAAACCCTAAGGAGACATTATACCACAGGAGAACTGGAAGGTAATGAAGAAAAATCTATTTGCTTGTTGTTGTTAGGTGCCATCGAGACTGTGTCCGACTCATAGTGACCCTATGTACAAGAGGGGAAACACTACTGTCAGTGTTTCTTTGCTATTCATAGGGTTTTCAATGGCTGATTGTTTTGGCAATGGGTTTCTGGGTCCTTCTCCCAAGCCTGCAGTACCTGGTGTTCCCAGATGGTCTCCCATCCAGGTACTAACCACAACCAACCCTGCTTAGCTTCTGAGATCTGATGGGATCAGACGCCACAGGGCTATGGCTGCAGGAGCATTTGCTTATATTTGGCTTATAGGTATATCAAAAAGGGAAAATGCAATTAGATTGACAAACAAAAAGCCTTGCATCTGGTGATAAAGTTTTGCTTACATGCTCTCATACTAAAAATATTCCAGTCCTTTGAGCCCAGCCATAGAATGAAAGGCCAGCTCTGAAGCCACTGGCCACACACTGGTTCAGTTTTAGAGACTGATTTTTTTTTTTTTTTTTTTTTTTTGGTGGTACTGGGGGTTGAACCCAGAGCCTCATGCCTGCATGCTTTGTAAGTGCTGGACCACTGAGCTGCACCCTCAGCCCATTTTTTTTAACTTTTTTTTTTTTTTTTTTTTGAGACAGGGTCTCGCTAAGTTACACAGACTGCCTCTGGTTTGAACTTGTGATCCTCCTGCCTCCGCCTCCCAAGCCGCTGGGATTACAGGCGTGCACCACAGTGCCCGGCGCTGAGACCGACTTGGTTTTACTCTGACCTGGACTTATGACTTAGCCCCTGCAGAGCAAATCACAGACTCAGTGCCTCAGTGTGCGATCGAAAAGCAGAGCTGGGTATGGGAAGATGGGCTAATTAAAAAAGTTACAAAGCACTTTGCACCTACAAAGCCTTGTGTAATTGCAGACATTAAATGTAATAACATAATTAGGTGCTGAAGGTTGGGTCTTGGTCATCCTGTTTTCTGAGTGCAGGGAAGGACTGTTTCAAAGTTCCTTCTATTGAATTTCCCAAGGAAGTCATTAAATGAGACCCCAAAACGATGGTTTGGGTTAATGCTGTCTTTGAACAATTACATATTTTGAGATGAACCAAGCTTTTTTTCCCTGCGTTTCCTAATATTGTTTCTCTTAGTATGTTACTATTCTCTATGAATTAATGTTGTTGTTGTTGTTGTTGTTGTTGTCAGGTGCTGTCAAGTCAGTATCTGACTCACAGGCTAATTATTTCAGGAGTAGTCTGCCAGGTCCTTCTCTCTAGTCTGTCTTAGTCTGGAAGCTTGGCTGAAACCTGTCCACCATGAGGGGCCCTTCTGGTATCGGAGATATGGTGGCATAACTTTCAGCATCACAGCAACACGAAAGCCCATCCCTGTGTACAGCAGATGAAACACTGTTGTCAGTGCTTCTCTGCTATTCATAGGGTTTTCTATGGCTGATTGTTTTTTGGGAGTGGGTTGATGGGTCTGTCTGCTAAGCCTACAGCTCCCAGGCTCCCAGGCAGTTTCCCACCAAATACTAACCAGGCTCGACCCTGCTTAGCTTCCAAGATCTGATGGGATTGGACACCACAGTGGTATGGCTGGAGGCCTATGCATTAATAGTGGCTATTAATACATCATTTACTAAATATTGTTGTTGTTAGGTTTAAGACTTTTCAGTTAAGGCACAGTTTAGAAAGTATAGAGTGAAGCTGACTGCTTTAGAAAGGGGACTCACCAACCTCTTTAAACAGGGAACTCCGTAATTTCACCACATTAACCATGCATAGAGAGGCTAATGTCTGTCTGTTAGGTGCCATGGAGTCCTGTCGGCTCATAGCGACCTTCATAGGGTTTTCAGTGGCTGATTATTTTGGGATGGCTTCAGGAGTGGACTGCCACATCTTTCTTTGGCCCTGGGGATCAAACTCAGGGTCTCAGAGACCTCACAGTAGCACTTTACCAACTGAGCTAAACCCCAACCCTAATTCCTGTCTACAAAGACTGAAATTGTTTCTCAACATAGATGCTGGGTACCACACACATTCCATGTGTGGTGCTGATACCAAAGGATTGGAGACTGAGTGGCTGGTTCTCATTTCAACCTCTCAGTCACTGCCATGAGGGCACCGTTCTTTATTTTAGGCTTAGGCTGCAAAATGGATTAATTGTGCTTGATCACAAATAGGGTAACCATGCTGAAGCTTGGAAGCACCTAGCATTTCTGCTCTTTGAGGGCACTTGCCCCGTGTGCATCTATTCACAGTTATTATAAATTCTAGATACTATGAATCAGTTGTTAGGTGCTGTCAAGTTGGATCTGACTCATAGCAACTATAAAGACAGAAGGACAAGACACTATCCAACACTGCCATGCGCACAGTCTTTTTATGGTTGAGCCCATTGTTGCAGCCACTATATTTCTTCTCATTTTCAGTCATGCCACATCAGCAAAAGGAGGTCCCAGGGACTTTATTCCGTTCCCATCATTAAAGTCGACTCTAAGGAGGCAACTCTTCTCCAGTCCTTTCTTGATTACCTTCCAGCCTTGGGGGACTCACTTCCCAGCAGTATATTTGACAGTGCTTTTCTGCTCTTCATAGGGTTTTCAATGGCTAATTATTTCAGGAGTGGTCTGCCAGGTCCTTCTCCCTAGTCTGTCTTAGTTTGGAAGCTTGGCTAAAACGTGTCCACCATGAGGGGCCCTTCTGGTATCTGAGATATGGGTGGCATAGCTTTCAGCATCACAGCAGCACGCAAGCCCACCCAGCATGACAGGCTGACAGACACGTGGGGGATGAATCAGTAGCATCTTTTAAAAATGAAGAGTGGATTTTTACATATTGAGGTTCAGCCAGGCACCCTCATTACTTGGCGTACATTGGGACTGACTTGCAGAAACATGTTTCTGCTATCATCCTTACAGAAAGCTGGATGCTCACACACAGGCACAATTATGAGACCGAACACTCCCTTCTTCTCTGGGTGGCTCTTTGATCTTTTGCTGTTTGGTTGCTTGCCTCCATATGGAAATGTTAGCAACCGGCACGCAATTCCTTTCTAATGACTCCTCATCCAGCTCTACCCCCTGTTTCTTATTTGTGTTGGGCTCCAAAAGGATGCCAGCGTTTCAAAGGGGCACACCTTCAGAGCTTCAAAAGCTCAATTTGCTTTAAGTAGCCATCAAAGCTTACGCTTACATTTAAGGACCTGTTTATACATGAGTTTTCCTGATAGGCTGGGATGACTTGGCCATCTCAAGAGAGAGACAGTTTCCTTCTAGACTTGGGGGACCCCTGGGATCAGGCAGGTAGGTCATAAACGCTGTCAGTAGCAAGCTTGCTTTCCCTGTGGCTCCCTCTGCTATCTTCCATCTCGGACTTTGCTCACAAATAATGCCTATAACTCACACAGAGCCATGACCTCATGCAAAGAAAATTCATTTAAAATTTGCAAGCCCTACAAAAACCTTAATTTGTGGATGGTGGTTTATATCCATTCCTAAATTTTCTTCCTGTCCGTAGCAGTAACTGCAGTCCTGGATCCCCCCACCTTTTATTATTACTGCAAAATACCAAAGATATGAGACCATAGAAATATGTGCTTACTAAGAGGGCTTTCTTTTTATTTTAAAAGCCTTCTGAAGCTCCTCCCTGGGAGAGATGCAATACAGCCTATGCTTTCCCACTTCCCGAGTCGATCTCCACACATCAAACACATGAAATTCTATCCAAAACTCATCTCCTCCGTGCCCACACTCAAATATGCTGTTTTATGTGGGTCGACCAAAATATTTTTCTGATTTTTCTCTCCATCTGTTCTTTGAATAAACATGCATCCTAAAGGGAAGGGGGGCTTAAAGGATCAGATTTGGTTCCTGTGTTGGGAAATGTTTTCACAAGACCACACTGCGTTTGACCATTCAGTTGAATGAGGTTCCGTTTTGCTCCTAATGGCCCTTAATTACCTCCCACGTGCTTCTCAGGCTGCTCCACTTCTTAGTTTGCACAACATGACCAGTATGATGTTCAGATTTTCTTTTTCCTTTTAAACCAGGTACGTGTGCTGATGGGACTGGGGTTTATTTAGCTCAGTTGGTAGAACGCTGCTCTGCACGCTCTGAGGCCCTGGGTTCCATGCTCAGCACTGTAAAAATGGAAGAAGGACCTGGCAGCCCACTCCAGAAACAATCCTAAAACAACCAGCCATTGAAAATCCTCTGAGTGGTAGAGGAGCAATGACATCATGCCATCATGCGTTGAGAAGTGTTTTGTTCTGTTGTACCTAGGGTCGCTATGAGTTGAACCTGACTCGATGACACCAAACAACAGCAGGAGTGCTGATAGAACTGCTGCCTTAGGTTCTATCTCCACCAGACTAATGCCACTGGTCTTTTCAGATAATCAAATTGGCCATAGTAGCTGTCTGAAATTGAAGAAACCAAATAACCAGAGAGGAAACCATTTGTTTTACAATGCTGTACACATAGTGCCCCAGTGTCCTTCAGTAAATGAGTTTATGCCTTCAAGATAAGATTTTGTTACTTTGAGGCATTAGCTTTTATTTTTCTTCAGTTAAGAAAATGGGAGGGACAAATGGACCAAAGAACTGTTATGGAACAGATGGTAAACTTTTAGTTTTCACTGAACATTTCCAGCTTAAAATCTATGAATAGGCTGTGAATATGTTTATTTGTCTGAATTGAATTCCAGGAGCATAATGTACAGACTAGGTAGTTGGTGGGCTGGGGTTTAAATCAGTTGGCAGAGGGCTGGTCTGTGTTCTCTGAGGCCCTGTATTTGATCCCCATAATCGCAAAAATGGGAGAAGGACCTTGCAGTTCACTCCTGAAACAATCAGCCATTGAAAACCCTATGAATAGCAGATAAGCTCTGACATAGTGTCTGGCTTGTCATAGTGTCGGGGAGTGTTTCATTCTGTTGTATATAGGGTTGCTTTGGGTTGGACCCAACTTGACAGCACCTCACAACAACAAGTGAATTGATACTAGTTATCAAGGTTTAATATTTCTTCTTCTTATTATTTTGGTAAAGGCCAGATTGTGAATGAACTTGGAGAATATTATGTTCAGTGGGATAAGCCATTGCTATGGTTTGAACAAGCCTGCAGGCGTAGCCTTGTGATCCGATCCCATCAGAACTCAGAAGCTAAGCAGGGTCGGGCCTGGTTAGTCCTTGGATGGGAGATCGCCTGGGAACACCAGGTGCTGCAGGCTTGGGAGAAGGACCTGGCAACCCACTCGCAAAAATCCATCCGCCATTGAAAACCCTATGAACAGCAGAGAAGCACTGACAATAGTGTTTCCCCTGTTGTATGTAGGGTCGCTATGTGTCAGATACTGACTCAACAGCACCTAACAACAACAACAACGGTTTGAACGTGGTTTGTTCCATCCAAAACTCATTTTGGGGTATATAGCAATGTTGAGTGGTGCTGGGGTTTTTAAGAGATACTGGGTTCATGAAGGAATGATTTTGGGTAGGGATAAATCCTGTATCATGGGACTGGCTTAGATCTCTTGGGCTTGGATTATTTACTAAGAGCATGGTTGTTACAAAGTGATCCCACGTCATGTGCTTATTCCTGCTTCCCCTTCCGTTTTCCCACAATACTGTGGTGCGGCCAGGGGTTTCTCACCAGAGGCCAGTACCATGCTGTTTGGATTTTCCAAGCACTAGAATCATGAGCCAGATAAACTTCTTTTCTTGACGCATTACCAAGCTTCAGGCATTCTGTTATAGCAAGATAAAACTGAGACAGATGGGCACGGAGGCACAAATACTATATCATCTTGCTTCTATGCAGAGTCTAAAAATTTTAACCTTATAAAAATAAAGACTAGAATGGTTGTTACTAGAGTTATGGTGGTGGGGGGCTTTGGGGAGACATTGGTCGGAGGATACAAAGATTGTGTCGACAAGAAGAATATGTTTAAGACATCTCTGGTACAGTGTGATCACTATAGTAAGTGTTGATATATTGTATACTCAAAAATTGCTGAAGGTAGATTTTAAATGTTCTCACCACACACACATACACCCTATACAAATACAATAAATCAATACGTGTGTTAACTTTCTGTTACTATAACAAAACATCTAAGATAAACAACTTGGAGAAGGAAAAGTCTTTATTTTGGTTCATGGTTTCAGAGTTTCAGTCCACGTTTGCTTGGCCTTGCTGCTTTTGGGCCTGTGGTGGTCCAGTGTATCATGGTAGGAGCATGGGTGGGAGAGACCTATCTGCCTCATGGTGGCCAGGAAGCAAAGAAAAAGACGGGAAGGGGTTGGGGTTTCATTCTCCCCTTTAAGGACACCCCCAGTGACCTAACTTGCTTCTCTGTCCTTTCTTCGCTTTTGTCCTAAAAATGTTGATTTTGAGGGCAAAGTGGAAAATAGATCTTTCTTTCCTTCCTTCGTCTCTCCCTCCCTCCCTTCCTCCCTTCCTTGCTTCCTTCCTTTCTTCCTTCCTTCCTTCAGAAGGGAGGAAACTGCCAGAAATAAATGAACCACAAAATTGTCTGTATTCAAATGAGGCTGCTGGAATTAATGAGATCTGTCCAAAGAGAATTTTCTCTGAAGCCAGGTTTAGGATGTGGCATGGAGAGGGAGTGTGTGCTTGCAGAGCTTTAAATATGGAAACTGTTTCCTCCGTGTGGTAATGCAAAAAAGGATCTACCCCACGAAATCTCCCCAGAGTCCTCACTAATAAGATAAAGTCAGCTGAAAATCACTTTGCTCAGCGTAGACGGTGACTTCAGAAAGCTTTATTGGAATTAATCAGTACATTTCTGTTCTACATTGCCTTTGTGTTTCACATCCAAGGGTGTTCGTTGGGACACAGTGAGGAGGAGATGGTTTCCCGCACCTGGGGAGATGCCATCGTCTTGGCAGGCTGAGAAGTTGGCTGAAGTAGGCTGAAAGCTGCTCGTCTTTAAGGTTTTACGTGTCGGCGGAGCTGATGTCCGTGATGAATGGGGCTGAGAAGCCTCTGTGGTATCTGCTGTTTTCATTCTGGATCATTCTGCTTGGGAGCATCTCACACAAACTGGGTGACTGCACCACTAGGCAGAAAAGAAAGGAAGCAATCGAAAGACGTGTACCAAGTGCTGGGAAAATTGTGTGTTTCTGTGGGAAGACTCTAGAGGTATCTTCCTAGGGCTAGTGTGGTTATGGGCTGGGATTTAGCTCAGTTGGTAGAGCGCTGCTCTGCCATCTCTGAGGTCCTGAGTTCGATTCCCAGCACTGCAAAAATGGGAGAAGGACATGGCAACCCACTTCCAAGGCAATCCTGAAACAGTCTGCCATTGAAAATCCTATGAGGGTCGCTATGAGTTGGACATGACTTGACGGCACCTAACAACAACAACAACAACAACAACAACAAGTGTGGTTATAGCTCACACTGAGACTCCATCACTCCTGACTTTGTCATTTTGTTTTAGGTACATCTGTGTTTCTCATCCATTTGAATATAGTCTTTTAGAGCATCGGGACTGTTTGTGTTTGGACTTCTTCAACCTTGTCATAGATCCTTGTTCAGTGCTATGAAGGAAGGGGAGAGTAGAACTTGAGAAAGGCAATGACTGAAGTAATGCGTAAACCCTGGCCCTAGAGCTAGATAAATCTGATTTTTTTCTGTCACTTGTGGCACTTAGATAAAATACCTAAGATTACTTTGTTTATTTATAAGTTCTTCTTTATCTAATGGCCCTAAGTGCTTTTTTTTTTCTTTCTGATTCCTCTTCTAACTCATTCTTTTTTCTTAGTTGAATCCTCTTCATCCAGAAAACAATATTCCATTTCTAAATCTCTGGCCTCACTATTTCCTAATCTTTGCTATTTTGTTATATATGCTGGATACACTTCCTAAGAATGTCATGGCTGAGCTAACCCTATGTGTTCACCAAATATTAATTGATTTTCCTATTCCTTGGGTGTAAGACAAATCACACATCCTGGCACTTCAGGGTTAGGTGGAGGCGTATGATGGATCCTGGTTAATGAAATGTGAAAGGCAATACCATGGGGTGAATATAGCCCCTAAAACCTCATGTGTTAGAAACTTAATCCCACAGTTGAACCTTTTGTTTTATTTCATTTTTTTATCTTTTATTTTTGGCAGTGCTAGAGATTGAACCCAGGGCCGGGTACCTGCTAACCACTTCTGGCTCCTCCTAATTCATAGGTCAATGAAATTGAAATTTGGAGGTGGGACATTTGGGAAGTAATTAGGATTAGATGAGGTCATGAGAATGAGGCCTTCATAATGGCATTAGTGGGTTTATCAGAAGAAAGAGAGACTCAAGCTAGCACACCTGCTCTGTCTCACCAATGGATGCCCTCTGCCGTGTTACGATGCAGCACTACATATTCCAGAACCAGGTTCTTGGGTTTCCCAGCCTCCAGAACCATGAGCCAAATATATTTCTATCCTGATACATCGTCTGGCTTCAGGTATTTTGTTTTAGCAACAGCAAATGGACTAATGAAGGAACATAACGGCAATTCCAGGTGGAGACTGTGAAAAGTCCCTGAAGGATGGAGTCAGCTTCTTCTCCTACCAGGGCAGAGGTAACGGCCTCACACTGAGGTGCACACACCTGATTCAAAGCCACTTCTGTCACTGTGATGTTGTGCAGGAGAACGTGCCATGGAAAATGGCCTGGATCTACTGCCAGGCATTGTGGGGCAAAGTGGATGTATGTTAACTTATAAAAGTAAAGAATAGAATGATTGTTACTAGAATTGTGGTGGGGGCTTTGGGGAGACATTGGACAGAGGATACAAAGGTTGTGTCGACAAGAGTAATAAGTGTAAGACATCTCTTGTATAGTGTGATCACTATAGTAAGTGTTGATATATTGTTGTGACTGTTGCCAACAGTGTAAGTGGCATTTGTTTCAGAAAAAACTGGAAGGATGAGAAGCAGCCCTTGTCCTGTGTCCTGTGAGCTCCTTCTGTTGCATCATGGAGGTTAGTGGGGACTGTGAACAACAGACTTGAGCTGTGGACCCCAGGCATTTTGGATGGCAGTCCCCTCCATTATTAGTGTGCTACTTGCATTCAGTCGAAAGGTAAAAGAGTGTGGATGAGGTGTATGTTGAAGACAAGATCCCACAGTGAAAAGATTATGTGTGTTGAAGTGGATAACCCTGGATGAGATTCCCAGTCTGCCTTTTATTAACTCTATCCATTTGAGTTTTGCATGTGAGTCTCAATTATCTCATAGTTAAAATGTAGGTGATTTCTGCTTTGTGGAATTGGGAGGAGGATGTGTTTACATCATGCTTGGTTTCTTGTAGAACCATTGCATTTGCTTTCATAGCTAATAACCAATGTATCCTTGAGAAAAACATCTGACCTTTGTAAGCATGGATTTCTTTATGTTTAAATGTAGAAAAGCCATAGCCAATCTCATCCAGTCTTGAAAGCTAAGCAGGGTGAGACCTGGTTAGTCATTTGATGGGAGACTTCCCGGGAATACTGGATGATGTAGGCTTGGGAGCAGGACCACACAGCCCAGTCCTGAAATAGTCAGCCATTGAAAACCCTGTGAATAGCAGAGAAGCACTGACAATAGTGCTAGGCATGGCACAGTATCAAGTCGTGTTTTGTCTGTTGTACCTAAGGTCACTGTAAGTTGGACTTGACCCAACAGCACCAAACAACAAAATGTAGAAGACAAAAACAGGCCAAGATGGCAGATCAATAAGACCCTCTGAAAGAACTGGTGAAACAGGAGAGCTCAAACAGCAACATATAGACTTGATATTGGACAGAGAGAAATAGTGAAAAAGGAAAAAAAGAGATAAGAGAGAAATAACTGACATGAGTTGGGGAGAGAGTCTCCAGGGCAGATAAAAAGAAGGAAAAAATCCAGCATGGGGAAAAGTAGCAAGAACATCATCAGAAGCTTGGCACTGACTTCCCCAGCAGGAAAAGAAAACTGACAATGTAACAGGTAATCAAGAGCCCTCTACACCACAGAGCTCCTGCAGCCATAGCCCTGTGGCATCCAATCCTGTCAGATCTCGGAAGCTAAGCAGGGTCGGGCCTGGTTAGTACCTGGATGGGAGACCGCCTCGGAACACCAGAAGCTGTAGGCTTGGGAGAGGGACCTGGCAGGCCCCTTCCAAAAATCAATCTGCCACTGAAAACCCTATGAACAGCAGAGAAGCACTGACAATAGTGTTTCCCCTGTGGTACAGAGGGTCGCTATGAGTCGGATACCGACTCGACGGCACCTAAAAACAGCAACAACACTACAGAGCAGCTTGGTGACAAACAAAAACTAACCACAGAGTGGGGGCTTTAGGAACACACTGTCACATTGCCAGGTGTGTGTGTGTGTGTGTGTGTGTGTGTGCAGGCATGTGCTTAAGTGGGGTCTGCCGGACAAAGGACTCCATTGTTTACCAGGCCCCCAGAGGACAACCTTGGGTGCTTAAGGAGCCATGGCCTCCAGATGCAGCTGCAAACCAGTCTAACATAACACTCCATTCAATAAACAAACATTAAAGTCACCTGCCATCTGCCCAGCAGAATTGGTTGCTCCTGGGCTCATTCCAGCAACGTGGAATTTCCAGGTGGCCTACCCTTACCTCCAGGGCCATGCAGCAGGCCTGGAATGAGGGAGCCTGGGGTGTTGACTTGGCTGTGCTGGACAGAGAGACCCGGACGCACAATGGTGTGGAGAAATGGATCCCAGAGTCAGTGAGGCTTAGTGGGTTTAGGGAGGTGAAGTACTTGAGATCACCTTGAATCCAGACTAATGTGAAAATGAACAGGTAAACATCTGAGTGGACTCCTGAACCACCCAGAGGAGTGGGTCACAGCCAATCCAGAAGTACAGTCTTTCCAGGGGCAAGTAGATTTATAATGTATAAGGAATAAGTGGCTGGGATTTAGCTCAGTGGGTAGAGCACTGCGCTGCAGTCTCTGAGGTCCCAAGTTCAATTCCCAGCACCGCAAAAATGGGAGAAGGGCCTGGCAATCCACTCCCAAGGCAATCCCGAAGCAGCCATTGAAAACCCTATGAGGGTCGCTATGAGTTGGATACCGACTCGACGGCACCTAACAACAACAACAACAAAAGAATAAGTAGGTTTATAATTTTGTTCATTCTTTTCTCATTTATCCCCCCCTCTGCTGTTCTTCTTAATTATCCTTATCTAATTCTATTCTTGCCCTTGCCCCACATCCACCTATCTATCAGACCTTAATTTTTGTGCAATAAGCACCTATACTACACATAATATTTACCTTCAAAACCTATTTGTCACTATCCCTAACAAGCCCTTCCCATGGGTATCTTCTTAAAGAGTACCCAGCCTCAAAGAAGATTAACCATAATTATAAAGGTGACACAAGAAGAGTCTATCAGTTTAGCATCAGAATACTTTCTATGCTTTGAGTGACTGGGGACCAAAATCTCAAAGCACTAAACCAAGGTTAACCCCAAATATATAAAGCAGTAATAACCAGAGTAAGAAATGCCTTAAACTCAACTCAGAAGCATATGAAATATGAAAAGGCAAGATGAAGAAAATATCTCTACTGACCACAATCCTTAAATAAATGAAATTAAAGAAACAGAAATGCTAGAAATGCCAGAAAAATAATTTAGAAGCATGCTTACAAGCATGTTAAGAGGCCTCAAAGATAGCACAAATTAATCAATTGAAACACTGGAAAAATAGTATCAAAATTTGAAGAAAAATTCAGCAAGGAAATTGAGATACTAGATAAAACCTACAGTTAATCAAATAAAAGTGACAGTAGAATCTAATGTATCCAGATTGGATGAAGGAGTAAAGAGAATATCAGAGACAGAAGAAAAACTTGAAGAGCTTACTTAATCAGATATCAAGAAGGAAAAAAGATGAAACAATGTGACCAATATTTTCAAGAGTGAAGAGATGTAACCTATGAATACAGGGAGTACAAGGAGCTGAAACTAAATGCAGAGTCATAGAAAATCTATTCAGTGAAGTAATAGCTGAAAACTTGCCAAACCTAAGGGAGGAAATAGATATCCAAACTCAGAAGTACCCAGAACTCCAAATAGAGTAGACCAGAACAGATCCTATCCACATCACATTATAGTTGGAATGCTAAATCTACCTCCCAATGAAGAAAATCTCACATCCTGATGAATTCCATCAGCTGAATTCCATCAAATCTTTAAAGAAGAATTAATACCTATCCTCCTCAAAGTATTGCATAAAACATAAATGGAAGAGATACTTCCAAATTCATTCTATAAAGCCAGTATCACCCTGATACCAAAACCAGGTAAGCATACTACAAGAAAAGAAAATTATAGACTAATTTCTCTGATGAACATCAATGCAAAAATTCTCAGTAAAATTCTTGCAAACTGAATATAGCACACGTAAAAAATATCATGCACCATGATCAGGTTGGCTTCATTCAATAGATGCAGGGCTGGTTTGACATTTGCAAATCAATTAATGTAATTCAAACTATCAAGAGACTTGTAGATAAAAATCAAATGATTGTCTGACTCAATGCTGAAAAAGCTTGTGACAAAGTTCAACATCCCTTCATGGTAAATGTCCTGAAGAAACTGGATATAGAAGGAGCATATCCCAATAGCATAAGGTCCACATATGACAAACCTGTAGCCAACATTGTATTAAGTGGGGAAAAAGTGAACACATTCTTTCTAAAGTAAGGGAAAATAAAAAAAAAATGTCTACTCTGTCCTCTCTTGTTCAATAATGTCATTGAAGTCCTAGCCAAAGCAATCAGGAAGAGAAAGAAATAAAAGAGATATAAATAGGGTAAGAAGAGGTCAAATTATCAATAGTTGCTGATGACATGATCTTATAACTAAAGGACCCTAAAGATTTCACTAGAAAACTCAGAGCTTATTCACTCCATCAGCAAAGTATCAGGATACAAAATTAACACTGAAAAAATCAGTAGTTTTCCTTTATGTCAATAACAAACAGAAAGGGAAAGAAATAAAAACAATCTCATTCACAACAGCCTACCAAAAAGTTAAATATTTAGGAATCAGTCTAACCAAAGACCCTAAATACCTCTACAATGCAAACTTAAAAGCACTAAAAGAAATTACAGAAGATACTAGAAGATGGAAAGAACTCCCTTGTTCATGGATTCAAAGAATTAATATTGTGGCTATACTACTACAAGTAATCTACAGACTCAATGCCATCCCCATCAAAATTTTAATGATATGTTTCACAGAAATGGAAAACAGTCCTAAAGTTCATATTGAAGCACAAAAGTCCTTATATAGCCCAAACAATCCTGGGGAACAAAAACAGTGCAGGAAGCATCACAATGCCTGACTTCAAACTATACTACAGCACCATAATGGGAAAACAGCTTGGTACTGGTACAAAAACAGGCATGAAGATGAATTGATCCCAATAGAAGAGCCAGAGATACACCCACACAACCGCAGCCACCTAATATTTGACAAAGGGGCCAAAGGTGTACATTGGAGAAAAGTTAGACATTTGAAAAAATGGTACCAGGAAAATTGGATATCCATATGTAGTATAATGAAAGTAGACCTATACCTCCCAATCTGTAGAAGAATCAGCTCAAAGTGAATCAACGGTTTCAACATAAAACCAAATCCTTAAAACTACGAGAAGAAAAGAGAGGGAACATACTCCAAAACATAGGCATAGGCAAGTACTTCCTTAACAAGACTCCAGGTGCCCAGGAAACTGAATCAAGAATAGACCAATGGGATTACATAAAATTAAAAAGCTTCTGTATAGCAAAGGATATAATTAATAGATTAAAGGGACCGTCCACAGAATGGGCAAAAATATTTGCATCCTACATATCTGACAGAGAATTAATTTCTAGAATATACAAAGAACTTAAGAACTTAAACACCAAAGTAATAATCCAATAAATAATTGGACAATGGAACTGCACAGATAGTTCTCAATTGAAGAAATGCAAATGGCCAATATGAACATGAAAAAGTGCTCAATATCCCTAGCCATTGTTGTGGTCAAGTGCTGTTGAGTCAGGTCCAACTCATAGTGACCCATAGGGGTTTTTTTTTTGGGGGGGGTGGACTGCCACATCCTTCTCCCATCCCTAGCCATTGTTGCTGTTGTTTGGTACCATCGAGTCAGTGTCATGCTGAATTATACTTCCCCAATTGTCCGTAAAGAGTCAGTTTCTTATTGCTGTTTTGTTGTGCGTGGTTGTGCATGCTAGTGAAATGATCCTATCCTTCCTTGTTCTTGAGCCCTATTAATCAATGTGGTTAAGGACAGCTGTTCAAGTTCATTTTGGGGTCTGCATGGACAGACATGTGCTCTCATCCTTTCCTGTAATTACTATGTGACAGATATTTCAGAGTAATCATTTATAATCTAGTTTTGGTTCTCCTGGAATTTTCAAGAAAGCATATATACCATCTACCCTGTACTTTCACTAGTTTTTAAAAATCACCCGCCTATTTTATTAAACACATACACATGAAATGTAAGATGGAGAGAGAGAGCCTGGTTTCTTGTATCTGCTAACAGCCTTTCCTGTGATGATTTGCTCCTGGTTGTTGATAGCTGAGTTTGAGCGTTAGAAGAACAAATATCAAGCTAACATCTTGCATACATTATCTTGTAATAATTCACAGTACAATAAACAGCTGTTAATGAAGAGTCTCAAAGCAGAGATATCTGGTTTTATGATTTACTTTATACAATGAATTAAACAAAAGAATCTTTCTTGCCCCTTAGAACCATCCTGCCCTGCCACATTTATGTCTTCTGGTGTTTTTTATTCCTTGAAATTTTGTGAGTGATATTGGTCCACATTGGCTTCTGCTCCAGACACATTAAGCTTCTCTTAAATTCCTCAATTACCTCTTTTTTTTTTTTTTTTGGTCTGATTCCTAAACTTTAGGCTCTCCACTCTGAACAGCTCCAACATCTTCTGGCTGATGAGGTCCGCCTGCCAGGAATCTGTGACAAGAAATAATTTTAAGTTCCCAATGACTTAATTGTGTACTAAATAACTGCATGAGTTTGAGCTATCATTTATTTCTTTGCTTTCCATAAAACAATGACATTTGACTAGATGACATATTATCGATCTTTGAAGGACTAGAAATTATGTTAAGAGCATTAAGGCTTTAGAACAGAAGGCTAAAAGGACATTATGCTGAGTTTAGCCAAAATAATTAATTTCTAGTGGTCGTTGCGTTGTTGTTGTTAGGTGTCGTGGAGTCGTGTCATATTTGTAGGGACCCTCACAGGGTTTTCAGTGGGTGATTGTTTCAGGATTTCCTTGGGAGTGGATTGCCACGCCCTTCTCCCATTTTGTGGGGCTGGGAATCAAACTTTGGACCTCAGAGACTGACGAGCAGCGCTCTACCAGCTGAGCTAAATCCCAGCCCGTTCTAGTGGTAGGCTATACTATACACATTCACATGTTAGTTGAAATCATATGATATGAATAACACTGTGTATTATGAATAAACGCAAATAATGCAGCAGGCACTCTTCCTGCCCTTAAGGAGTTTTCTATTCAGTAGAGGGGACATGGATATGATGATATTTATGTCATCGAATTGAATTAAATTAATGCCATGAAGGAGTCACAATCAGTACAATGGCTGGTTTGCAACCATTTTGGGTTAGCTAGAGTTTGGTGGATAATTATAGCTGCTTAGCCCATCACAAACAAGATCACTTTCAATAGTGAAAACAATGCCTGACACCGTTGCCAGCATTCCATTTGGAGATCTGTGGTATATTTGTTTATTGCAAAGGAAGTTATAATTCACATATTCACTAGAAATACATTAAAATCTAACACATTTTCCATTTTGAAATTCCAGGAAACAAGAGACAGACTCACGATGAAAAGACACACTTTAGTGCATTACAATAGTCATTTTATTTTGTTCATTATTTTGTGAGGGTCAAGGGTTTAGGAAGGACTCACTTGTGAACTCTGTTCCACATGGAATCATCTGGGGTTTGAGAGTCCGCTTCCACGATGACCTTGCCTAACATATCTGCCAGCTCCATGTTCCTTGTTCTTCCTCCTCCACCTGGTCTTCCATTTTCCAAAACTCTCAATGTGTTTTGGGTTCCTTGTGGCAAGGTGGTTTCGGAGTACTGTTGTGGCTGGATTCTAAGAGGTCAGGAGAGAAATAGTCCTTTAAAGATTAGGAAATGCCTTCATATCGTAACTGTCAGTCTCCATTGGCCAAATTTACAAGCAGGAAGATTGTTCCTAACAGGAAAAATGTCAAAAAATTGAGACTATCTTTAATTTGCCACAAACTTTTTGGGACACACTGAATTAATATGAAATCATAACACCTTGAGTATTCATTTACCTGATTCATTTTTATGAATAGAAAATATACAAATCAACCAATTTTCTCAAAAGTAGACTACTGGTATTTTGATAGAGACACTTCTTTGTGTGGATCTGTGCCTTTAACATTGTAGGATATTTATCATCCTTGGTGAGGACCATTAACTGGTATTTGCACCTTACTCCATTATTGGCCAATAAGAACATGATATAAAATATTTTGAAATTTCCCTAGTGGAGTGCACAGTACTTCTGGGTGAAAAACCACCCATTTAAGGCCTTTGAATTGCAGATTTCTAGGTGAAGTGTGGATCGAGTTATTGTTTAACTTGTATTGACAAAATAATACAATGATTTATTTCTGTTTTGTTTCATCTCATACAACACAAAGGTCTTACTGAGTGCATTTACCCTCTAGACTTCTATCAATATGAATTTTTGCATGACTATAGATAAAAGCACCTTATTTGTGGGCAGAATATAACGTTATTAGAGGCATTCAGTCATTCATAAGAAGTACTGCATACTTCATTATAGAAATTTATTAGGAAATATTACTCAGGGATTCATACACACCTTGAATTATGTAATTCAGATGTGACCACTGTTAGCATATTGATGGATGTTGTTAAAATTATTATATTTCTATATTGTTGTTGTTAGGTGCCGTCAAGTCGTATCCCACTCATAGTGACCCTCATAGGGTTTTCAATGGTTGACTGTTTAAGGATTGCCTTGGGAGTGGTTTGCTACGTCCTTTTCCCATTTTTGTGGTGCTAAGAATTAAACCTGGGACCTCAGAGACTGCAGAGTGTCACTCTGCCAACTGAGTTAAATCCCAGCCCAAATTATATGTCTATATGAATTTCATTTATACAGTAGATAATATGTACAATACTATGTATTATATTCTACATAGTACTGTGTGTAGTATTTTTGAAAGTATGCTTTTGGTAATTATTGACATTGAGACAGTAATATTAAACATTAATTAAATGAAGTGTTAAATAGAGCCAAAGGGTAAAAGTATATGGGAATATGGGCTGAAGTTACTGAGGAAGGCTTCATGTAGTAATTGAGGCTTAACTGGGAGCTTGAAAAATGGGTAGAATTAGAATTGACAAGGTCCTAATTAAGAACTGTATGATCAGAAGAAGAATAATGGAATGCAGTCTGGTTTGTACCTGTTAGTTTTCCCCAACTTTGGTAAAATATGTTACTGCACAAAGATCTGAGTTAGAAAATAGTAACACTTTCAAAAGATATAGGGAAATTGAAAGCAGGCATTGGTTTTTTAAAATGTTCTCTTAAAAATGTCACTACACCCTGCCTAGTATTCTACGCAAACCAACAGATGGCTTCAGTGACAGCTGTGATATATTGGTCTTGTATGGACTTGTGGGGAGGCAGATTTCAGAAGTTGGTGAATGAGGAAATCAAGAAAGACACTCTCTAAAGGGCATCCATAATTCATTATTGTTGTTGTTGTTGTTAGGTGCCGTCGAGTCGGTATCTGACTCACAGCGACCCTCATAGGGTTTTCAATGGCTGACTGTTTCGGGATTGCCTTGGGAGTGGATTGCCAGTCCCTTCTCCCATTTTTGCAGTGCTGGGAATTGAACTCGGGACCTCAGAGACTGCAGCGCAGCGCTCTACCCACTGAGCTAAATCCCAGCCCTCCCCATAATTCATAGTAAGATCAAATTCTGAATTTCCCTTTCTTACCTAAAGCCGAAGGAATGAAGAAGAGACTTTTCTTTATTGTTTTTAATTTATTGTTGTCATGATAAAGATCAGATAGTTGGCCTCGCTATTTGGAAGAGGAAGGCAGGAGGATCTCGAGGTTGAGGCCACACATAGCTTCCATAACTTAGTGAGACCCTGCCTCAATTAAAAATATTAAAAAGGAGATGGGCGCAGTGGCACATGCCTTTAGTCCCAGCAACTTGGGAAGTGGAGGCAGGAGGATAGCAAGTTTTTGAGGCCAGAGGCAGTTTGCATAACTTGTGAGACCCTGTTTCAAAATACAAACTAAAGATGGGCTGGTTCAATTCCCCAGTACCAAAAATATATATGAATTAAAAAGGGGCTTAGGGTGCAGCTCAGTCAGTGGTGGAATACTTGGCTAGTATGTGCAAGGTCCTGAGTTCAACCCCCTAGTACTGCAAAAACAAAGAGTAGGAACAGCAAAACAAAAAACAGATGTCATCATCACCTGCCTTATCAGCAAATATATTCTAAATCACACTAACACATTTACTGGTATGACTCATGGTATCAATAAGCCATATTACTAACATCCTAATAAAATAGTAAGATTTTAAGCAATGTAAACTGCATAATTGGGCTGGGATTTAGCTCAGTTGGTAGAGCACTGCTCTGCAGTCTCTGAGGTCCCAAGTTTGATTCCCAGCACTACAAAATGGGAGAAGGATGTGGCAACCCACTCCCAAGGCAATCCTGAAACAGCCATTGAAAACCCTCTGATGATCTCCATGAGTTGGACTCGATGGCACCTAACAACAATAATAAACTGCATAAGGTGACAGCAGAAACGTAATTGTGTTCTTTACTCTTTCCTAGCCACTGAAAGTGACTAGTATATGGTAATGTTGAATAACTGAAGGAAAGGCTCTGCATTAAGAATTGTACTTTCTTGTGAAAAGTGTGAAAAGAAGTAAATGACCTGAGCAGGAATAAGAATTTACTACAATAGCAAATATGAATTTTTACCTATACAAACAGGCCAGTGAAATGCTGTTTGCATTCACTTATGACTTGACTGAATATAACCTACCCAATAGCAGATCCAGAAAAAATCCTGTAGAAGCAAAATGACTTTGCAGTTCTTACATGCACATATCTAGCTAATTAGCTGGAGTTAATGTTATTATAAATGATGTAAGGCAAGATATCAAGAAGAGTGAAGTATTGTGTTCTTACAATTTATAGGCACATGATTGGTGTTAAAATTCTTGAAACTACATTCGTTGTTGTTGTTGTTAGGTGCCGTTGAGTCGGGTCCAACCTATAGCGATCTAAGAAAACACTCCCTAACACTGTGCCATGCTGGGCACTATGTCAGTGCTTCTCTGCTATGCATAGGGTTTTCAATGGCGGATTGTTTTGGGAGTGGATTTCCAGGTCCTTTTCCCTAGCCTACAGCACCTGGTATTCCCAGGCAGTCTCCCATCCACGGACTAACTAGGCCGACCCTCCTTAGCTTTGGAGATCAGGCGGGATTGCATGCTGGGGTGATATGGCTGCAGACAAAAAGACACAAGGAAGAAGAAAAGAATATGGTGGATGGAAAAACAATGCTTTATTCTTGACAACACCTAGTATATAGTAAAAGAAATAATAGGTACTATATAAATATTTGTTTTATTGAATGAATGTTCAATTTGTATTATATCATTATGAAGATAATGCATTAGGAAAAAGGCTATTGAAGGTAACTTCTAAAAGAAATAAGCATATTATAATAATATTTAATGTTCCTATAAATCTTTTATTAAAATCACAAAATACACTAGGATAGAACATAATGATAAGTAGACCAACAAATTCTGTCCAAATGAAAATAACATTTCTTGGTTAATTGATAAGTCTAACCCCTCACTTGTTAAAGTTAATAGCAAGTAACAGTGTGATTTTACATGGTAGGAACCATGAATAGAGTCATTATTTGGTCAGTGCAGTTACTTTTAAATTTTATTGGTCAGAAGAAACAGTTGAAGATCTTGTTAGAAGCCAGTTTCTTGAGCCTCAACACTGAGTGATTCTGAGTCAGCAAGTCTGGGGCGAGGTTCTTGAATCTGTGTTTGTAACATGCATTTCAGGAGATTGCCATGCCAGGATCTGGAGTCTGAGTTTACTAAAACAGAGCTCCACTCAGAAGATACAATCTGTTGGTAATTAAAGGACCTGGAGTATTGCAATTTGGGGGCTATATTTTTATTGTAGCTCCTGGGCAATTTTTTAGCATTTGCCTTCTAACTAGATCAAATTCCTCTCAAGTCTCTTTAATGTCTCTGAAATAATTACCCTGGATCACGCTGAACTAGTGTTCACAGGTGAGACTGGTCATCTATTAGGTCACCTTTACTGGATTTTAATAACCATGGCATGCATACCTTTCTTTGCTATGCCATGGAACAAATGAAGTAGCACTAGAATCAACTGCATTTAGTAAGTCCAGTAAATGATGTATACTGAATATTTATTTCCACTTAAAATATTGGGAGGTGGGGTGTTTGGTAAGTGATTAGGTAGTGTGGGCAGAGCTGTCATCTGTGAGGTTGGTAACATTATTTAAAAGGCCTCAGAGGGCTTTGCTTCTCTGTTTCCACCACGGGAGGACAATGAGATGATGACTATTTGAGCCTGAAAGCAAGTCCTTACAGACATCGACTCTGTCGTTGCCTGGATTATGGACTTCCAGTCTCCAGAACCGTGAAAAATAAGGCTCTGCCATTTGTAAGCTACCCAGTCTAGGGTATTCTGTTTATAGCACTCCAGACTGTCTTAGACAATAAACTTCCCCCAAGGAAACATGTGGACCATTTTTGTTATAAGGATAGGTAGATTTTTGAGCAATTCCTCTATTACTTTTATTTGTATTAGGAACTTTGGCTATTTTATCACTTCTCAAATATATTTAACAGTTTTGGAACCTTCAATTTCTCATCCATGTTTTTAAATGTTTTTGTTTATGTAGTGTTAAGTAAACTAGTTGCATATCCTTATTTAATTTTTTCATATGAATACTCTTCCCTCTTGTTATGTATATATATATTTATATATATTTATCATATGTTATATACAGAAATAATGTCAAAAATGTATACCCATCTTGGGATGAAATTTTCCACATTACTGTTTTAAGAATGTGCCGTATGCCTGTTCTGATGTGATTGTAGGAATGTAATCCAGAATGTCTATGCTACACATTCTACCGCAATTCAATTCAACTTTGAAAATTAATGCATAGATAATACCTCTTTAAAGATGTATAAATTTTTGGTACCCCTTGTTGTTGTTGTTAGGTGCCAGTGAGTCGAGTCTGACTCACAGTGACCCTCATAGGGTTTTCAGTGGCTGATTGGGGATTGTTTTGGGAGTGGATTGCCAGGTCCTTCTCCCGTTTTTGCAGTGCTAGGGATCAAACCTGGGTCCTCAGAAAGTGCAGAGCAGTGCTCTACCTGTTGGGCTAAACCCCAGCCCTTGGTATACCTAGGTATGTCTATACCCATAAATTTAATTGGTTTAAGCTTTCAAGGTAGAAGAATGCTTACAGATCTGTAAAATTTTCCTAGCTTTCACGTCAAGACCTGAGATAATTGAATATAGCAAAATGAGTTAGAAAAGAAAGAAAATACGTTGTTTTAATGGATGGTAGTGTCAGGTGGTAACTGGTCCTCCCTAAACCCTCCCTAAATCTTAAATTTGACTATTATTAGTCATGATTTTATTGGCTGATCAGAAAAGTAAGAGAAAAAATCGTGTCATCATTGTGTTTGATGATATAAATCACATTTCACTTATTTCATCCCAGAGGGTACGGTTCTGTTAGATGTGGGGGGAATACAAATACGGAGAAAAAAATACTTAAGCTTGGGGGTTTGGGGTGAATGAAATTGAAATTTTCTTCTCTACAAAGCTCTTTTATAGCATAAAGGGGTCGATTCCTGCTGGTCGGTAAGTGATGGGTGGAAGGCAGAATTCTAATAACTTTTTCAACACATGCGGCCACCTGCAGTCCTCTCTCTCCCTTGCGGGGTGATGTGGTGGTCGAGCGACTTATGTCCTGAATTGCTATGAAAACGGCCTCTGTCACAGGCAACAGCAGGTGCTCACTGTGCACTGCGCAGCAACTAATGGATAATGATGGGATGTGTTCACACCTTGGAAATGAGGTGGTGAATTTGCTGGATTTTCTTCCGGAGTTCAGTGCAGCGAGAGTCCCTCTGGAGATACATGGGTTGAGGACCTGTCCAAGCAGCAGCAAGTGTTGACGGGG
Organism: Pedetes capensis; assembly: GCA_007922755.1. NCBI lineage: Eukaryota > Metazoa > Chordata > Mammalia > Rodentia > Pedetidae > Pedetes > Pedetes capensis. The sequence goes on from VMDO01017705.1 coordinate 25,294, forward strand.
GCTCTGTTCCAATGTGTTCTGTACAGGAAGTAGCAGCTTTGGGGTGTGGGAGCTGGGGAGATTCCTCAGGTGTGCGCAGTGGTGGTACAGCCTCGTGGACTTGCGGATTCTGAGCGTGTTCTGAGAGCTGGGGACTTGCTCTTCCTCCAGATAACACCGCCATCCTCTGGCATGGGTGCTCAAATATGTAAAGGGAGAATGTCTGTAAAAAAAATAATGAAATGCCAGGTGCGGTGGTGCACGCCTGTAATCCCAGCGGCTCGGGAGGCGGAGGCAGGAGGATCACAAGTTCAAGACCAGAGGCAGTCTGTGTAATTTAGCGAGACCCTGTCTCAAAAAGTGAAAAAATGGGCTGAGGGTACAGCTCAGTGGTCCAGCACTTGCAGAGTATGCAGGCGTGAGGCCCTGGGTTCAACCCCCAGTACATAAACAAAACAAAACAAACAAACAAACAGACTTTGAGGGCACAGAAGAAGGTGGTGCTTTTCAGGTTGAGGATGGAAAGAATGAGCCTGCAACCTCTTTTATACTGACTCCCTCCCTTATTACCACCCAAAGGTAAAATCAGTGTTTGCAATGGATTTGATCCCAGTTAGATTCCTTCATAATTACAGGTTCATTTGTAAATCTTCTACTGGACAACTGAAGTTGAATGTCACACAAGTGTCCAAAAGCTGTTGCTCCTTGGCAAGAAAAGGTGGGATTATTTTAAGAGCCAGGCACAGTAGTGCATGTCTATAATCCCAGGACCTTGGGACATGGAGGCGGGAGGATGGCAGGTTCGAGGCCAGAGACAGCCTCTGTAACTTAGACCCTGTCTCAGGATAAAAAATAGAAGATGGGCTAGGGGTGCACGTCAGAGGTAAAGTGCTTGCAAAGCATGTGTGAGACCCAGGGTTCACCCCGGTAGTACCAGGAAAAAAAGAAACGTATTCAGACCCTAGTGAGAGTTGGTATTGGAGAGCATATTAAAATCAACCCTGACTTTGTAGTGTTAAAGACTGTGAGCTCTGTTCATATTTGGGGGGCCTCATTTAATATCAGGGGCTGGGATTTAGCTCAGTGGGTAGAGAGCTGCGCTGCAGTCTCTGAGGCCCTGAGTTCAATTCCCAGCACCGCAAAAATGGGAGAAGGGCCTGGCAATCCACTCCCAAGGCAATCCTGAAGCACTCAGCCATTGAAAACCCTATGAAGGTCGCTATGAGTCGGATACCGACTCGACGGCACCTAACAACAACAACAATTTAATATCATGTATGACATGGTAAAGCCTGCAGCTGTAGCCCTGTGGCATCTGATCCCGTCAAATGTCGGAAGCTAAGAAGGGTTGGGCCTGATTAGTACTTGGATGGGAGACCACCTGGGAACACGAGGTGCTGTAGGCTTGGGAGATGGACCTGGCAATACACTCCCAAAAAACAATCTGCTATTGAAAAACCCCATGACAAGCAGAGAAGCACTGACATTAGTGTTTCGCCTGTTGTACACAGGGTCGCTCGGAGTCAGATACCGACTTGATGGCACCTGACAACAACAATATGACAATGGTAAGGTAAGTCCAGGGCTGGGATTTGGCTCAGTTGGTAGAGCGCTGTGCTGCAGTCTCTGAGGTCCCGAGTTCGATTCCCAGCACCGCACAAATGGGAGAAGGACCTGGCAATCTACTCCCAAGGCATTCCCCAAACAGTCAGCCATTGAAAACCCTATGAGGGTCACTATGAGTCAGATACCGACTCGACAGCACCTAACAACAACAACAAGGTAAGCCCATTGGTTTAGGGGTTTGAATTTTTCCCCTTGGCCAACCAGAGAAGAGTTTTTCTCCATGGAAGAAGGTGAAAGCAAACAGGGCCAGTTGGCCTGACCCATTTCTGCCAGAGTCACCTTGCTCAGATCAGACACCATGACAGCTAAGCTGTCCCTGTGCTCACTGAGTGAGCCATTCCTTGGCTGGGTAAGCACAAACACTCCCATGTCCCTCCCAGCTCCAAAGGTCTGGCCCCCAAGTCTTGACAAAAGGACATGGTCACGTTGACCTGTGATCCCAAGAAACAGATACTGGGCTTTTTAAAAATAATTATTTCTCTTCTAATCCCTTCCTCATGCCCTCCTTCCTCTTTAGTTTCCCCCACTTGCTTTCATTATTCTGGAAACAGCTGCTTTCCTGATGCCTTAGGTGAAGCCAGCTGAACTATCACAGGGCATGTCACTGCATTTTAGGGATCACATGTCACTCTCGAAAAAGGTTTTTGGCTACCTGCAAGCAAGATTTCACCCCCTAAATATGATAGTTCATGTGGTTTATGAGGAGGCTGGTGTTTTACCATGTTGATGGCTGTGGGTTTTTGTTTGTTGTTGTTGTTAGGTGCTGTCAAGTCCGACTCATAGCGACCCTATGTACAGCAGATCGAAACACTTCCCGATTCTGTGCCAGGCACACGATCTTATTTATGTTCAAGCCTACTGTTGCAGACACTGTGTCAGTCCACCTGGCGGAGGGTTTTCCTTTTCTTCGTTGACCTGCCATTCTCCCAAACGTTATGTATGTCTCTAGGCACTGATCTCTTCTGACTACATGTCTGAAATATGTAAGATGCAGTTTATCCTTGCTTCCAAGGAGCACTCTGGTTACACTTCTTCTAGGTCAGATAAAAGTGTTGCCCAGGCTGTCCTTGAACTTGCGATCATCCTCCCTCATCCTCTGCAGCTTGATGATTACCTGCGTGTGCCACAACGACTGGCATGGGTTTTTAGCAGGCTTAAATATTTAGATAGTCCATGAAAAAGCAGTCAGTTAAGATAAGTGTGATGTGAATGACCATGTGAATTTAATGATTCTGCTTCAATTTCCCTTCTCCAGGATGTAGATGTTGTTGTTGTTAGGTGCCGTCGAGTCGGTATCCCACTAGTAGCAACTCTACATTCAACAGGTGAAACACTATTGTCAGTGCTTCTCTGCTGTTCATAGGGTTTTCAGTGGCAGATTGATTTTTGGGAGTGGGTTGTTGGTCCGTCTCCCAAGCCTACAGCACCTGGTGTTCCCAGGTGGTCTCCCATCCAAGTACTAACCAGGCCTAACCCTGCTTAACTTCTGAGATCTGAAGGGATCGGATGTCACAGGGCTACTGCTAAAGGCAGGATGTAGATAGATTTATTCAAATGTTACCTGGTTGATTTCTGGCCTTCTGAAGATAGGGCATATCATTAAGCTGTCCCTTCTCTTGCTTAGACCCTATTGTCTACCCTTGGTTTTTTTTCCCCCCAGCAAATAACAGCAAATTTAATACCTCAGGTACTTTTACTTCTTTGTCTTTCTTTTCTCAAAGCTTGTTGTTGTTGTTGTTAGGTGCTGTCGAGTCGGTATCCGACTCGTAGCGACCCTCTGTACAACAGGGGAAACACTATTGTCAGTGCTTCTCTGCTGTTCATTGGGTTTTCAATGGCAGATTGATTTTTGGGAGGGGGTTGCCAGGTCCTTCTCCCAAGCCTATAGCTTCTGGTGTTCCCAGGCAGTCTCCCATCCAGGTACTAACCAGGCTGGACCCTGCTTAGCTTCCGAGATCTGACGGGATCGGATGCCACAGAGCTACGGCTGCAGGCTTCTCAAAGCTACCTTACTGCTTTTTGTCTTGAGGTTTGGTTTGCCATGCCTTGGAGGTCTTTAAGGGTTTTGCCTTCAGAGTTCTGGAGTGGAGTCTTTGATTTTAGTTTTGGCTGATGACCCTGGGCCAAGGCAGTGCCTCTGTGCACTGCTCTGTTCCCTCAGCTCAGGGACTAGGCCCAGCCCTGCCCCTAGAAGTATCTACTGCAGAGACCACCTGGACAGGTGTGTGTGCTCAGAGTGGCATCTCCGGTCTCCACTGTGGCTTACACCGCCACAATTTACTTCTGGGACATACAAAAGTGGGCTGAGATGCCACACTATTTTACCATTTTTAAAATGCTGACCAGTTGGAAAATGTGGCAGTCAATCAAGTTGTTCAATAAATGGAGAACAAGGTCACGTGTGATGTCATGGTCTTTTCCACTAGTTATCAGATCTCAGCCCTCAGGGATTTGGAATAAGGCAGGACAAATGCAGGGGCCCTTGGGCCTTGAGGTTGCCCGTGTTGGACAGTTGAGGCAAGTCTGAGCAAGAGTGCTGAGGTTTCAAACACTTCCTGTCTTTTTGCCTTAATAATATGTGTGTAAGAGAAAAAGCAGGCCTGGAGTTGAGCTCAGTTGGTAGAGAACTTCAGTGAGCTCTCTGAGGCCCTCAGTTTGATCCCCAGCACCACAAAAACAGGAGAAGGGCCTGGCAATCGACTCCCAAAGCAATCTTGAAACAATTGCTGTTGGAAACCCTAGGAGGGTGGCTATGAGTCAGACCCTACTGGATGACACCTAACAACAACAGGAAGAGTAAAAGCAATTGCATTTGCTTTTTTGTTGCTAAATTTGGGACTTATGGAGCCATAGATTCATAGTCCTTTGACACAGAGTGAAAGATAATAAGGGGGACTTGCATCTGAGCTACTAGACAGCAGAGACTGGGATGGACCGAGCTTGCAGACGTGGCCACCCTGACAACTATTATTTGAATGGGGCATCTGCCATTGTGTGCTTGGGTACCAAAGAAGCAGGGTAACAAAACTCACATTGAGCAGCGTGGTCTCTGCCAGACTTCTATCCAGACTGTTGGGTCCTTTCGGCGCGGGCCTCAGGTGGTCTTACACAGGTGCTACTGGGAGAATAGATGTTTTTGGATGAGGCAGCTGGGGTGTCACCCAGCTGTGCTGCTTTGGGTGTGGCACGGCATGGATTTCCTACTGTAAGCTTTCCTAGGAGCCAGTCTTAGAATATGGTTCAAAATGAAAGCAAAGAGAAAGGGGTGGAAGCTGAGAAGCTTCTTGCACAGAGGCGGGAAAGCTGGAGCAAAACATTGGAAGGGTTGGGTGAGTTCAGAGCAGTGCTGAAACAAAAGTGGTCCAAGGAAATGGAGATAAAAGACATCCATGGAAAAATGCCTTGTGATTTCCCCAGTAACTTGGAGCTCTGCTCTCCTGCGAGAAGTCTATTTTAGGAGCTTTCTGTGCTCTTGAAGAAGTACACTTAATGTAAATGCTCAGGTAACAAGCACTGCATTTTACGTAAAATTCAACTAGAAAAGATATTCTGAGGTCATTATAGTTTATTATTCTTTTTTTTTTTTTGTAACCTTAGGGGTTAAAACCAGGGACTCATGCATGCTTTGCAAGTGCTTTGTCACTGAGTTGCACTCCCAACTCATTATTTATTTATTTATTTAATAATAATAATAATAATTTATTTATTTATTTATTTATTTATTTATTTATTTTTGCGGTACTGGGGGTTGAACCCAGGGCCTTGCGCCTGCATACTTTGCAAGTGCTGGACCACTGAGCTGTGCACCCAGCCCCTTTTTTTTTTTTTTTTTACTTTTTCAGACAAGGTCTTGCTAAGTTATGCAGACTGCCTCTTGTCTCAAACTTGCGATCCTCCTGCCTCCACCTCCCGAGTCCCTGTGGTTACAGGCGTGCGCCACTGCGCCCAGCTCCCATCTTTTATTTTTTATCTTGACACAGGGTCTTGGTAAGTTAGGCAGTCTGCCTCTAGCCTCGAACCTGCAATCCTTCTGTCTGTGCCTCCTATGTCACTGGGATTACAGGCGTGAGCCACCATGCCTGGCAAAATTTATTCTTAATCTCAATTATTTTCTCCACCCTTTTCAATATTAACTGAATTCATGTTAGCCTAGATAACAGCGGTTTTATCATGATTTCTTTTTTAAATTATATTTTGGCCTGCCGTATTAAATGGTCATTTGACTGTCTTAAAGAATTTAAACCATTTCCAATTCTTAATTGAGGTATTACAGATTTAGAACATAGACAAGCCCGAAAACTGTAACTTAAAGCAGTCACTGTGTCTGTTTGGATGAATACTGCCCCTTATCTCTTGGTTTTTCTCTATTTGAGATTTTCACATTTATCGCCCACCTTATTATAATTTCTTTTGGGGCACCAACATTGCGAGACTTGGCTGACTTTCAAACTCACACAGCAAGATTATTTCCTAGAATGCATTTCTTGAAACGCAGGTCACAGGCAGTAATTTGTACATTTTTCAACTGGGAGTTTTGTAGTTGCGGTTTCTGGCAGTGGGATGGCGTTTGGTGTTAGGAGGGTTCTGTATTCTATTGATTAGTTCTTCCTTCCATACCGCAAGGACACTCGTTTCTCACTTGAAGAATATATCTGGAATCAGTGTTAAACTTTCAGTGCTAAATCTATTGTATTTCTCTGCTCAGTATAGCTGAGGAAAATTTTTACCTTACCCAGCATCCTCCTGTATAACAAATTATGTTTTATATTCCCAAATGCCATGTGCAGTTGGCATTGTTTATTTTGGTTTGGGGGTCCTGGGGCCCTCTGGATCTTGCTGGTTTTCCTAGAAGCTATGTAGTAGATTTCTAGAAAGCCTGCTGTATTGAATGATAATTTATAATCCTCATAGAGTATATAATTTAGGAGGTTGTTGTGATCTTCTTTCTTATGTGCTATTCCAGTCCGAAAAATATGTGTAAGTGTTGCTACCTCTTCTCTTGCCATTGCCTCACAACTGAACAGTCCTTTAGTCTACTGAATGAAAAATAATTAAGATTGAAACAAAAAGTCATTTGGCCAAGTCTGGCTAGCAGAGAGCAGAAAGAGATGCTGGAAATTGCATGCCATTCTTAAACTAAAATGTCCTCCTTCTGTAATGTTTTCATTTTAAAATGTGGAAAAGTGTGACATTTGGCTGTCGGAGATAACATGTCAGACACATTTTGCATTTCTCCCTTTGTGACTTTTAGTTTTGGTTGTGAAGTCGATTTTCAGTGTCTTAGAGGATTGGTATAGGATTTGTAAGGTAAAGGTTAATTTCCTTCACTATGTATATTTAAGCTTTTTGCTGTTAGGTTTATTAAACTCATAAAAGAATTTCTATAATCTACATCACCAGACTTATGTTAGTTTTATCTATTCCTCGAAGTATACTACATTAAATATGGTGAGGTTGCATTAAGATTTAATGTTATATAGTCCTGCAGAATCTCTCACCAGAGTCCCATCCTTTCCTAGCCCTTCTTCCCCAAGAAAACTAGTCACAATATACTTCAAATAGTACAGGTCCAGCCTGCGGTCATGAAGATTGCAGAATATGATGAGCTTCTGTGTTGCTTGCTACCTTATCCTGTGGGGGTGATCAAGTGTCCCCATTTGCCTGGGATTGTTCATATTTTTAGCACTCAAAATCCCATGATGCAAAAAACCCCTTCATTCCCTGGCAACCAGAATCATTGGTCACTCTGCGTATAAGTCCTAATCTGGTTAATGAGCCTGCTCTAAGCCATAACTCAACCATCCTGTGATACACAGCTTAGCCAGGTCGGTCTAGTCATTGGCTCCGTCTGTGGGACTCTGGATGCTGAAGTGAGAGAAACACAGAGAGACGGGAGCTATTGGCACCCTAGCATAGTAAATGCAGCCCGTTAAGTAACTCAGTGATGATTGCACATTAAGATCACCCGGGACTCTTAAAATTTACTGCCTACTAGGTCTTGAGAGCGCTGCTCTGTAGTCTCTGAGGTCCCGAGTTCAATTCCCAGAACTGCCAAATGGGAGAAGGACGTGGCAATCCCCTCCCAAGGCAATCCCCAGTCAGCCATTGAAAACCCTATGAGGGTCGCTATGAATCAGACTCGACTCGACGGCACCTAACAACAACAACAACTAGGTCTTGACCTCAAAGACTCTCACTGGTTGATTCAGGATAGGGCTGGGTATCATACTTTAAAGAAAAATAAAAGAAAAATATCTTGCCTAGTGATTTCAAGATTTAGTCAAAGCCCATTCTGCTGCTCTTGAAGGAAGACATGCAAACTCTGCATACTGAAGCTTCTGGAATCGCCTTAATTTCTGCCATTTTTGAAACTCGCTTGCTCAGTGCTTACTACCATCCCCTAAAGTCCTTCAGCATCTTTTTGATGAGGCAAATTAAAAACTAAATCTACCTTGCATTGTTTCCTTTCTTTTTTTCCTCAGCCCAAAGAGCCATAAATATGATGCAGTCAATTTTGTACTAGATTTTCTACTTTAGGTAAGGCAGATGGGGAAAGAGACTGCAGTTGGGTATAGGAATGAAAGGGAGACTTGTGTTCAGAACTCAAAGAATAATCGTCTTAAAGCTAAGACCCGAGCCTCAGCATGACATATAGCAAATGCTTAAGCACTGTAAATTGAATAAACAATCAATGAATTAATTGATGTGTTCTACAGTCCCTTGCCCCCGAATCCTTATGATCGTGTAGAATTAAGTTCTAAGAAAAATTGTGCCTTTAGATGAATTAAGATGCCTTTCATTTAAAAATAAAGCCTGAAAACACTTATGACCCTATGTTCCTTTACTTTTGGTACAAAGAAACTTAGCTCCTAAGTTATGGTCAATCAGCAAGAATATTACTGATGCATAAACCATTTTCATTTTTCTTTCCCTCTCCACAGTTACAATTTTTCTTTTTATTTAAATTGTCTTCTTTTATGAGACTTGTATATGAAGCTAATTTAAAGTTTCCTTTGAGTTAAGATGTTATAGGCTATAAGTAATGTCTATTCTTGAAACACATAATAATGAAGTATTCATAAGATGAAAGTCATGTAAGTTATTAACACTCATATGATATCATTGCTTTCAGAAGTTAAAGATGGCCTTATAAATTGCAAATGCCAATAGATTAGTGCTATACCAAATCATCTGGCAGAAATATGTCACTAAGCAAATAGCAATATTTTAAAAATTTGTTGCATACAAAAAAGTTAATATTCTTAATACATAAAGAAGTTTTATAAATGAAGATAAAAACAAACTAAGAAAAATGAGTGAATCTGACACCAAATTCACAAAATAAGAAATGCTAATAATTGTATGAAAATGGGTTGAGCGTTACTGGTATTGTTGTTGTTGTTGTTGTTAGGTGCTGTTGAGTCAAGTTGGACTCATAGCCACCCTGTGTACAGCAGATCAAAACACTCCCCAATTCGGTGCCAGGCACATGATCTTATTTATGTTTAAGCCCATTGTTGTAGAGACTGTGTCAATCTATCTGGCGGAGGGTTTTCCTTTTTTTTTTGTTGTTGACCTGCCACTCTCCCAAGCATGATGTCTTTCTCCAGGGATTGATCTCTCCTGACTACATGTCCAAAATATGTAAGATGCAGTCTGGCCATTCTTGCTTCCAAGGAATGCTCTGGTTGCACTTCTTCTAGGACAGATCTGTTGGTTCTTTTGGCAGTCCATGGAATATTCAATAAATGTCTCCAGCACCAATAATGCAAAAGCATCAACTCTTTTCCTGTCTCCCTTGTTCAGTGTCCAGCTTTCACAACTTTATTATGCCACTGAAAATACCATGGCATGAGTCAGACGCACCTCTGTTTTCAATGTGACATCTTTACTTTTCAATACTGTGGCAAAAGAAATCTTTTGCCACAGCTTTTCCTAGAGCAGTGCATCTTTTGATTTCTCGACTGTTGCTTCCACTGGTGTTGATTATAGAGCCAAGCCAAGCAAAATCTTGGACAACCTCAATGTTTACTCCATTTATTGTGAAGTTGCTTACTGACCCAGTTGTAAGGACTATTGTTTCTTGATGTTGAGGTACAATCCATGCTGAAGGCTATGATTTTTGATCTTCATCAGTAAAGGTTTTAAATCCTCTTCACTTTCAGCAAGCAGAGTTGTGTCATCTGCATAACACAGGTTGTTACTGGTAGTCAAACTAAAGTAAATTAAGATGGCATTGATGGTTTTGTTTTCTTTTTCAAATAGGCAAAAATTTTAAAAAATTATCAAGTTTGGCAAGTATTTTGTGCAAAAGAGTAGAACTGCTGGTTGGGATTAATAAGTGGAAATAGAACAATATTTCTAGGGGACAATTGATAATATGGATAAAGTATTCATATGTGTCCACCACTCTAAAAAGTTCCTGTATATCAGATATGTTATGAATGGTATGTATAAGTTAAAAAAATGAACATACATTTTCACTGTGTGCAAGTGCATATACATACGTATGCACATACACATCTATACACAAACAAGTAAAATTCGGCTAGGTAATTTGGTGCTGCTACTTATCAATGATTTTATTTACCTTGTAATTCAACATTTCTTTAATAAATATTTAAAAAATAATAAAATTATATCTAAAAAAGTTAAGCAGTAAGTGTAAAAAACCATTATTTTTATTTCACACTGCTCTAAAGAATTCTCCATAGATGTTTTAGTTATTTTAGTCATTTCTCACAAGTATAATATTATTGAGAAACAAGTTATGCTTATATGTAGCTTCCACTACACATGATGGACACTTGATGATTTTGGCCAGAATTTGAATTCATTATTACCAGTTGAAATATATCCACGAATTGGGAAGAAATCCAACAAAATCATAAAGTATGTACATGTAAGTGCCTTGATTATAAACATTGTGGACATGTATAAATTTGATTTTTAAAAACTTGTTTGTTAGAATTAATACATTTTAACATCATATAAGAAAATTAAGATAGAGGATCTAATTATGTTAATCCACAGAATATTCTTTTTTGGTAATTGAATCCAAATAATTACATTATTGGATAGAAGTCATTATTTAAAAGTTGGAAATGTATTGTTCATTCTTCTTTCATGGTGAACATGGCTTGTACTTCAAAATACATATATTTATGAGCATATGTTTAACAGGACACATGATACCAGATTTTGTGGGCATTTGTTTTCAAGGAAAGTGCTCCTAATTTATTAGTATTTAAACATTATTTAATGCTAGGCATGAGACTAGGGTCTTTTTACACTGTGTAACTTAATTCTTTTATCATTCAAATTATGCAGTATCATTCTCATTATAGAAATAATGAAAATAAGAAATATATGGTTTAATTTTCAGTATTAATCCTCGATTATCAAATGTAAAAATTCTCAAATCAAAACTAGTTTGTTCAAATTTCTTATTTTTCCCACTATTTCACTGTTCTTCCATGTAGTTAAAACGTACCTAAACTCAAGTTTGCTTATAAATGAAGTATCTTGGGCCATCACTCTCATTTTAAAAATATGTAGTTGGAATCTGGAATCTTTTAAGTCCTGTGATTATCTTGTACGTTTATTTGATTCAGTGGATTCTTTCTCCCAGGACACACATTTTAAGTGATCATAAACTTTTTGAATATGGGTTAATATATTTTAGTGTAAGTAGCAGTTGAGGTTATTGCTTTTGAACTCTCTTTGCATAATTTTAAAATGTATAATGCAGGACATTTAGTGCCAATATTAATAACAAAATTACTGAGAGGTCTGAAGTCTGCCACTAAGCATAGAACATTGTGATTGAAATCCACAATTTTAAACCACCAAACATAATACTAAAATATAATACAGAGGAATGTAAACTGTGAAACAATAAATTATCCATGTATTACGTGTGCCTTAACAGTGACATGAATTATCTTATGATTACTTTGTTTTATTACAATCTGTATTTCCCCAAACACCATAGAATATTGATGCAACATCTTTACTTCATGCTTTATAAAAAATCATTAAAGTGTTACATGATTAAATAAATTTGGAAAGTGCTGGTTTAAGTGAAATCAGATAAGTTATTTGGGCTGTTGTTATTGTTGTTGTTGTTGTTAGGTGCCGTCCAATCGTGTCCGACTCATAGTGGCTCTCATAGAGTTTTCAGTGGCTGATTGTTTCTGGATTGTTTTGGGAATGGGTTGCCACATCCTTCTCCCATTTTTTTGGTGCTGGGAATCGAACTCAGGACCTCAGACACTGCAGAGCGGTGCTCTACCAACTGGGCTAAATCCTAGCCCAGTTATTTGGGTTTGTTGTTGTTGTTAGGTGCCGTCGAGTCGGTATCCCACTCACAGAGACCCTCATAGGGTTTTCAATGGCTGGCAGTTTCGGGATTGCCTTGGGAGTGGATTGCCAGGCCCTTCTTCACTTTTGCGGTGCTGGGAATTGAACTTGGGACCTCAGAGACTGTAGCACAGTGCTCTACCAACTGAGCTAAATCCCAGCCCAGTTATTTGGGTAGGACTTACAAAATTTATAAATGTCTGGTAGACTTTGTAAATCTCCACAATGAGAGATAATGTGCATCAATTCTGAAATCTCTTTGACCATTGAATCCTATTTAAAGGGAACAAACTGCCAGGCTTGAGCTCTAGGGAACACTCTTTGAGAAACAGTTTATGATATCTGGCCGTACAAGAGAAGATACAGTGAAAATGGTTTTATTTTTGACAAAAAGATAGTTCTGGAAATAAATATAATTATACCAGTAGTACCAAAGAATGGTAATAACATGGATGGGCTAGAAAATTCAGGTAATAGTACTGACAATGTAAAAAGATAATTCACTACAGAAAAAGTTTCAATCTGAAATGTAGTTGGGATCCAAGAATATATAGAAAAATATTACCACAAAAAGACATGCAAATGGAAGATAGGTCATTGGTGGAGGGTGGGTGGGATGGGAGGAGGACGTGCACATGAGGTTAAAGGGGAACTTATCTGTGCAATGTACAACAAAATGCATATATGGAAATGTCACAATGAAATGCATGTCAGAATGAAACAAGTTGTACATTAAAAATTTCCAATAATAAAATGGAGAATGCACATTCAGATGGCAATACTATCCCTGAATAGGGAAATATTTCTTAGCAGTATCCATTACCTATAACAAATCCAGTACAGACCCTGCTGTGTTGCTATCTTAACATTTGGTATGAATTTAAAGGCAATAAGTGGTCTGTTAGTATATGTAAAATAGCATTTGATAACCAAAACAACACCTCCTCTAACATAGTTCTTAAGCTTGTATTGGACTTCAACATATCCTGCTAAAAAGGAACACCTTATGATATATTTATTTGGTATGAACAGATATGTTCTTTTCAAAATAGCATCAAGAAAAGATAAAGATGGAGGATTTTATGGCAGTGAGAATACACTATGTGGCACTTTGTTGTGGATACATGTCATCCTATATTTGTCAAAACTCATAGCGTGTACAATGTCAAGAATATAAACAGTGGGCTCTGAGTGATCTTGATATATCTGTATATGTTCATCCACCGTAAAAAATATACCTAGTGGGGGACAGGAAATGTAGGTGAAATCTATGTATTTTCTCCTCAGTTTTGCTATGAATCTAAAAAAGCTCCAAAAATAAAGTGTATTTTTTTGAGAAAGTGAAATCATATACATTTTCAAAATATGAAGAACCTCTTTTTTCCTGTTCTAGTGGTGGTGTGTTGTTTTTGTTAGGTGCCATTGAGTTGAGTCTGACTCATAGTTGACCCTCATAGGGTTTTCAGTGGCTGATTGTTTTTCAGGAGTGGGCTGCCACATCCACCTCTGATTTTTGTGGTGCTGGGGATTGAATGCAGTACCTCAGAGAGTTTGGGGCAGCACGCTGCCAACTAAGTTAAATCCCATCCCCAAATGGTAGTATAGCAGACTCAAAATGAGAAGGCATTGGGCTCAACATAGAAAGATCATGTGCATAGCACAGTGTTGGGTAGCATTTTGTTCTGTTGTTCATAGGGTTGCTATGAGTTAGATCCAATTTGACAGCATCCAACAAACAATGGTGCTATAAGGTTAATAAGGGTGAAAGAAGACCATGGGTAAGATTTTAATGAATTTGTAGAAATTTTATGGCTCAGCATTTATCATATGAAAATAGATGAGTAAAATTTTTGCATATGGATGGACAATCACAGCATTATTGACAGTAGGTATCTAAATGGCCAAAATATCTTCAGATGTATTTCCTGTATTGTGTAGTTATTACCACCTATAGCCATGCCAACATGGTATCTGATCTTATCAGGTCTCAGAAGCTAAGCAGATGGGGCCTGGTTAGTACTTGGACGGGAGAATGTCTGGGAACACCAAGTGTTATAGGCTTGGGAAAAGGACCCAGCATCACACTCCCAAAACAATCAGCCATTGAAAACCCTATGAGTAGCAGAGAAGCACTGACAAAGTGCCAGGCATGGCACAGTGTTGGGGAGTGTTTCATTCTGTTGTACATAGGGCCGCTATGAGTCAGACTCACTGGACAGCACCTAGCAACAACAATAGTTATTTCTTGATAAGAAAATCAATTTTCATTTCATAGAGGTGCAAACATGCAAAAGGATCTCACATTGGAATATTACTAATATCTAAGTATGACTTTTTAAAATTAAATTTCACTTTAATGAATTCACAGCTTTTAAGACTATGGGTTTTTCATATAGCTCTTGAGTTAGTATTAGAAATGGTAACCTAGGGGATATGATAATGCATTTATAATGAGAGAGAATTTAAAGGCTACTGTGGAGTAAGCATGTGTAATCTAGAAAAGAGTTGCTTTCTACCTGAGTTAGTTATTCTGGATTCTGAGTCTCATATAAATTGACATTTTCAGGATATATGGCCATCTGCTTTTAGTTAATTTCAAGATTAAAGGCAGTTGGTTTTCCAAGGATGTATAATTTCCATCCTTTGGTTCTAGCACTGGCTCTGAATTCAGGGGAACTACTAAATGATGAGGATGAAAAGGAATCAGATAATCCCAAACTTTCTTAACTCAGCCATACAAGTCTGTCAATTTAAGTCTTCCTAACACCGAAATTCTATGAGAGGCCAAACTATTGGCATGCTATGGAAAATGAGAAAAGTAGTACGCCGATCAATGATCCATCCTTCCTCATATCCCTAGGTGGCTCCCTTATGTTTATGAGGATCCTTCTCCAGGATGACTTTGGCTAGTACGGGTATAATGCTAATGACGTATCTATGATTTTAGCTTACTACCACTGCCCCTCACCACAGAAACTTGCCTGAGACCTGGCAAATAATCATGTAAAGCAGCAGGCACAGGACAGCAGCCCTCTTCTGAGACTGTTATTTTTCTGTTCATTTATCTTCCATAGCAGGCTTCCTATGGACTTATTTCTCCCTAAAAAATCATTACTTGTTCACTCAAATTGCAACATCAGTATCACGAGGATACACACATGACTATATAAGTCTTGGGAAAGTGAAGTTTAGCGAATCTGTAAGGAAGCCTGTTTTGGTTTTTGGACTTGTTAATAATAGCTGGCAAAAGCATGATTGTTGTTGTCGTCGTTGTTAGGTGCTGTGGAGTTGTGTCCGACTCATAGTGACCCTCATAGGGTTTTCAATGGCTGTTTCGGGATTGCCTCAGGAGTGGATTACCATGTCCTTCTCCTACAAAAGCATGATTAATATTGTTTAAATCAGTATTTTCCTCAATTAACCTTCATATATGTAACATATGGTTATATATATGTATATGCATATATGTAGTGTGTGTATATATACACACATGTGTATACATATATACATGTGTGTATACACACACACATGCATGCATAGTATTTTTTCCCACAGTGGTGGAGATTGCTAGGCAAGCACTCTATCACTGAGTTATAACTCCAGCTCCAATTTTTAATCTTGCTACTTCGCTCCTGAAGATAATAAATACATAATGAAAGTTTTAATGCTGTTCTCTATGCAATAAGGCAAGCTAATTAGTAATAAGTTTGGGAATATTAATGGATAACTACTGTTTTGGGGAAATGGTTGGCTTTCCTCAATAATAATCAACTGCTTAATTTGTTAGCTTGGAGTGATGACACCTCTGAATGCCATTTCTGGGTTCGGCTGTCTACAGGATCAAGTATGCTTTCTTTCTGGCTCGGTGGTTCTCAGGAAAATTCTGACTGACGTTCGTGTATGAAGATACTTCTTTGGCAGAATGTCTAGTTTCTGCAGAATGCCTGATCTGCTAAAACGCAGTTAGGTCTCTCCATGCATTGCAACAGAGTGCAACCCCCTTCTCTTCATATACTTTTTATTGACCTCAGGAGAATTACTGCCACTGCAGAGGAGATAGTTGGCTCTTGTAGGGTTCATTGATTTAATTTGTAAGAGAGTTAGCTCTGAATAACAGGGTTATATAAAGTGGTTGTTAGTCAGAACACATCATTGCTAATCCTCTTGATTGAGAATTAACTGTCCTTTGTATGTGGGCACCAGTAATTTTCATATCTTTTTGTCCTAATGAAGCCAAAACATTTCCCTCTCCACGTGGTCCCCTGACCCCACCCACCAAGAGTCATGCCAACGTGAGGAATGTTTTTAGGAGTCCTTTAGATGTCTTCATTGTCAAACCCTGCAGAAAAGCTACTGGAGAAATCTATTGCACTTTTTAAACATTGTTTATGAGAAGGAAATTGGCTTCTTCTTTAACAAATGTAATAATTTTAGTATAAAAAATCACAAATATTATAATCAAGTTCAACTTACCACTTATTTAAGGTCAAAACTGTAATAGGGAGATTAAGGTTTCATATTATCTTTGAAAACAAAAAAATAGATAAATACTATAGCAGGCATGTGTCCTCACCCTAGTGCTGAATACAAATAAGTGCCTTGTGGACCTGGACTTAATCATCAACCTCGCTAGACCATGGGCTTCACATCTATACAATGAGAGCTTTCCATGTTATTAGGTGGGTCTAAAATTCAAATTTTCAATGATATACAGTTAATATGTACAAAAACTAACAAACACCAATAGTGCCTAAAGTGGAAATGTGCATCTCCAGAATCATATACTACAATAATCAAAGAATGAGATTCGATTCCAGAAAAACATCCCACTGAATCTCATGTTCACATGACTATAATAACAGCTATCATAAGGAAGTGATAATTTACATAATGTTAACTCTTTGTGAAATTCTGGGCATGGTAGCAATGACATCATTTTTATTTGGAGCGAGAACTGCTTGTGAAAGTTACTCTATGACCATATGGATTACTGTGGGTTTGTTCAGTTCTTTTTTATGTGTTGAACTGTGATATGAGGTACAGAAAATCGCATGGAGTCTAGACATTATTTAATACCACAGGCTGCCAAGTCACACTAGGAGACTCTTTAGCTGCTTTTCGGTTGTGTTTAGAGGATGACTTAATTCAAGATGGAAGACAAGAGAGGCATTATGTGAGCTCTTATCATATTGTCTCCCTCATAGAATGGATTAATAGTTTTCCTACCAGAGAAGGCGGAGAAGATCCAACACCTGCCAACAGTATGTTTACGCTCATTTTCTTAGTGTGAATTCTTCTTGATGTGCTTAATGAGTTCCAGAGATGAAGGGCTTTGTTTCTCTCTGACCTGAGGTATTTAAAGTTACAAAGAAGTGAGGCTTAAATGAACTTGTTTATCTCATCCATTCATCCTCTACTCCTATAGAGGTCCAACTTTATGGCAGCCTCTGTGGTAGGAGATTTAAAGAAAATTTGATCTGAGTAATTCAAGGGTTGTGTAGCACCCTGGGAAAAATGCATTCAGACTAACTATTGTAATTCAATATAATTTTTTATTGGAAATTTGTAATGTACAACTTAATGTGTTTCATTCTGACATGCATTTCATTGTGACATTTCCATATATGCGTTTCATTGTACATTGCATGGATAACTTCCCCCTTACCCTCTTGTGGCCCTCCTCCCCCTTCTCCCACCCCCCTACCAAAGGCCTCTCTTCTACTTGCATGACTTTCTGTGGGATTATTTTTCCATATACCCTTGTATCTCAATTATGATTTAAGTCCAAACTTTTTTTCTGCAGTGATCTATCTTTTTACACTGTCAGTAGTATTATATGAATAATCTAGCCCATTTATGTTATTACCATTCTTTGGTATTGTTGGTATTATTATAATTATTTCCCAAACTATTAAAGTTGGGCTGTTTACTTTGAGCTTGCCCTTTCTCTCATTCCTTGCAGCTCCTTGCCCCTCCTCCCTCTGCTGTCTTCTATCATCGCTTCCTTTTGCTAGATACCTCCCTCCTCCTTTCCTCTTCCTAAATTGTCCCTTCTTGGCTAAGTTGACTTTAGCTTTTCATTATCCTATACAGAATTTGGAACATAATTCAATATAATTATTAAGGTGGAAGAAGGTACAATAGTAGAAGGAAAAATAGAATATGCATTAGAAATATCTAATATCTCAGTCATAATGCAGGAATGACAAGGAAGTATTTCACAGGTAGTTAAGACTCCAGGGAAAATCTGAGAATCAACTGGAGATTGAATCTATGGACAAGGAGCACAGGGGTAGGGAGAGCATTTGCAGTAGAGGTACCAAAAGAATGAAGGCATGGAGAGTGGAGCACTTGCTGCAGTGGAGCACTGAAAAGATGGGAGGGTCTGGACCTTTGTTACAATTGAACAGGTTGAGATGAAATAGGCTACAGAAGTTAGACAATGAATATTTTGTGTTTCTTACTGAAGAGCTGATATTCAATCCTATCAGTCCTTGTTTTTCAACATGGGATTCATTTAACTGAGGTTATATGCAAACTTGTCATTGAATACATGTGGTTGTTTGCTACCAGAGCATTATCTTCCTTGAATGGCAATTAAACTCAATCCTAAGTAATTTTAAGGCATTGTTGTTGACACAAATATATAGTTGTTGTTGTGATTAGCTGCTCTTGAGTCTGACTCATAGCAACCCTATGTACAACAGAATGAAACACTCCTCAATTCTGTGCCAGGCACATGATCTTTTTTTATGTTTAAACCCATTGTTGCACTCACTGTGTCAGTCCATTTAGTTGAGGGTCTTCTTGTTTGTTGTTGACCTGCCACTCTCCCAAACATGATGTCCTTCTTCAGGGATTGGTCCCTTTTGAAAAAAAATGTCCAAAATATGTCAGACAC